>JAHBCN010005265.1:0-56442 GCA_019359885.1 Listronotus oregonensis
TCATTGTTTTTGAAGCTTTAAGTCATGCAGAACTTTTCATAAAAAATGACTGTTTTCCCAAATTGATGAACAAAAAGTTTTCAATATGATTTCAACTAAGTACTTAGTCACACTGTATTAAGAGAAATAAGTTTATAAACCAAAAATTATTTATGTTTCAAAAACCTAACCTTGAAGCATCCAATAAAGATTATGATCTATGTCGAAAATATCCATATTCGCAAACATTTTTAGCATATTGAAACAAATATCACTAGCCTTATACAGACGATAAGATAAATAAGTTATAACATACAACTCTCCATAGGATAATTCTGCCATGCAGAGATTAATAATAAACCATCTTCTATTCCACAACACCTTGTATAATGTATTTTCACATTATGCAGAAGTGCAGCGCCGCAGACAGAAAATTTAATATTGCAATATTTCAGCCAAGGCGCCTGCTTTTCATTTTATTATACAGGGTGTGTTCTTATAGCCAAACATTGAAGAATTATAAATAGTGATGGAAAATTTATAGCAATATATATTTTTGAAATATATCCGGAAATATTGGAAATACAAAAATTAAAATACAAAACGCAAAAAACTATACATTTAATAAAATAAATTCATAGGTGAGGCCATATTTGCCCGGATAATTTTGCTTGGTTTCGAATAGTATTTGCTTTTGAAAATTTAATGAAACCTGTTAGTACAAAATCACGAGGGCAGGCAAAAAATATCCGGCTCAAAATTTGAGCATGAATGGTAGTTGGTAAGTTTATTTTGCCAATAAAACGAAGTTATAATCAAAATAATAATTATTTAAAAAATAAAATATTGTCGATACTATAAGGTGACGATTGACGACACGCTTGACAAATTCATAAAATTACAGTTACATTTTCTCTTCTTTCTTTTTATTCGATAGCAAATTTCGATTTTTGACATTTTAAATGGGGATATTTATATCCGAGTGGAATGATAATTAAAAAATTAAAACGCAAAATATATTAATATTAATAAAATTTTATGTCTTCAAAATACAAAGAAAACAGTGAATTTTTCAAAAAAGTAATTACTTACGACCACGAGATTAAAGTTAAGCAACTTGATCAAGAAGCATATCTTTGTCGATGTCAAAACCTTTAATGTTGTATTCGTATATAATATCATAAGAGAAAAAAAATGTCGGCAAAATTTTTCGATTGTATCAATGTTTGTTGCTTGACAATTTCGTGAATGACATTTACAACAAAACCACGAGCCGTCAGGCAAATGGTTTTGTAAAAAATATCATTCACGAAATTGGCTAAAAAACAACAAACAAAAGAAATTTTGCCCCAATATTTTTTCCTTATTAACACCAACAAGACTATTTAAAGAGAAAATGAGCCAAATTTTAGCTAGAAACACAGTATTTATTGTCACAGTTTTTAGACTGTTAGTAGTGTTTTTCTTTAACCCAACAAAATTTTGTCGCTGAGAAACCATCATGCTGGTTTTGTCCAGGTAAGTGCAGTTAAGAGTTTGGCCAATAGAAAATAGGTCGTTGCTACGACATTTTGCCAGTATAAAACACTCTAATGAAATAGTCAGCATCAATGCCTTCTTCATGAAAGTGCAATTCAACTTTTTCTAAAGCAAGCAATAGCTTGGGGATCAATCAAGAATACCAAGAGTTGTGGGAGACGCCTCTCCTTGATATGAGAACAATGATAATATTCCAAAGAGTGTCTGATTTGGAAAACATACAGAGTATGCATATTAGAAGGGGAGAAATACTTTCTGGCTCGAAACAGCAATCCAAGCTTTTTTAAAGCTTATGAGGTTATGGATAAAACGTGTTTGTGTTTATGCCAGTTAAAATTATTTTAAGTAACGTCAACAAGGTTGAATAACTCTTTGTTCTGCTCATAAGTAAAGAATGAGTATTGGCAGATTTTTTTCGCAACAGCTAACATGGTTGTATTTTGGAGGTATTAAACTGGGCAAGATTTTGGCATCCCAATCCAATATAAGTTTAGGATCTTGTAAAGAGATATCTGCATTCATTTGTTTTCCGCATCAGGCTCGGAGGAAATGAATATTAAAGGGGGTTGAACGTGGACCAAAGAAAATTGTTTATATGAAAAAGAAACAGAACTGAATCCTGGGGCACATTAGCATTAATTTGGTGAAAGCTAGAAAAGCGACCATTTACATCATTAATATCGTCGATTAAAAAGAAAACTGGAGAGATAAAAACATAGCTTAGATGAAAAACCTTAAAGAAATTTGTTGAGGAGCGTATCATGTTGCGTGTTTAGTTTGCTTTAGTTGTACCGTCATTATTCATATGTTATTTTAACTTCTTGAGTTATCCCTAAAATCCCTTGGTTTTTAAGGTATTTGGGACCTGTTTTTATAATTATTGGATAAATCAAATATTTTTTAAAATGTTGTAGAAACAAGTTTCTTTTAATTTTTAATATAGATTTGTAAAGATGTCATAAAAATATAAATTGCCCCTACACTTCGAGCAAAAGCATGACCCGCTCAAGTAGCATTAAGTGAAAGTTTTCGGAAAATTTGCAATAATGTAATTAAAATATACTGAAATATTTAGGACTACCATTTTGTAAAGAATATTATCTTATGGAAGTTTTCAGGTAACAGTGTTGCCGATGTGATTAATTCTTGGGCGGTTTATGTTAATTCCATTAAAGATAATGTAACGTTATATAAACAAACCGTGGGATTACGGTTGGCGGTTAATACCCTTAATTTTGATACCCTTAACAAATCTGTCATTGAAAACCTATTAGAACCGCAGTTAGTATCGTGTCAGTGCAAAAAGAGTCAAAAGATCATTAAACCCAGCTGTCCAAAATTTTTTTCAGCAATTGTACGTAAATTTTTATGTTTTTTATTTTAAACAATATCTAAAGTTATTGTATTTAAAACGTATTATTTATTTGTTGATATTTTATTATTTTTTAAGCAATTCAAAATGCTCTTAGCTGATTAGTCATATTGAAATTGTGGCGACATTTAACGCTTACATCTGATTTCAAAACTGTTTTCTAAAAAGCCCAGTCTAATTTTAGAAGCGAATAAAAATATTTGCCTTTCTAATTATATAGACATTTATTTTTGCTAAGTTTGAAATTCGATCAATCATAAAAAATCCACAGCAACATCTTTCTTTGTTTAACTTAACTAAAAAAATCATTGAGCTTCTGAGACAACCTCAGAACGTTGCTCTAGGTCTAAGGTATCTCAGGTCTTTGATCTAATTTGGCATAATTTACTCATAATTACACTCCTTTTTACGTTTTTTCTTTTAGATTTTATTCTTATTTCTCCATTTTTCTTTTTTCAACGTATGTCAGGTATTGTAAATAGCTATTCCTCTGGCTTTACTTTCACACAGGTATTTCACTTTGTGACCAAAAATTATTTTTCTGTTAAATAAGACAAAAATAAATATTTACAACTTATATTAATTAAAAAAGGAAAATTGAAATTGTAAATAAAAAAATACTAGTTTTAAAGAATAGCAATAAGTTTGTATGTTGTTTTGTTTTTTTTAGAAAACGTAATTTTAAACGCACCCTGTATATGCGATAGAAGATACCTGAAATATTAATATCGGTTTAGATGTCATTGCCTATGAAATATTCCTGGAGTGGAATGGAATCCTCGCCTCTTCTTACATGTAATAATAATGCCAGATTTATGGGGCTGAGGGTTTTTTACTCTTTGCTTTCATCAGTTTTTCATTTTAAAAAGAGGTTGGTTCGTTAATATATTTTTTGCAGATAGGGATAAGTTAGTGTTGGGACGTAAACTGTACTATTTTTATAACAAAGGTGAATACAGTAAAGGACAAAAAGGTAATATATATATATATATATATATATAATATATATATATATATATATATATATATATATATATATATATATATATATATATATATATATATATATATATATATATATATATATATATATATATATATATATATATATATATATATATATATATATATATATATATATATATATATATATATATATATATATATATATATATATATATATATATATATATATATATATATATATATATATATATATATATATATATATATATATATATATATATATATATATATATATATATATATATATATATATATATATATATATTGCCCATTTTTTGTTAATTGTACGTACCACTGATGCAATATAACGCAATCCTTATAAATCTTTTTAGTTTTGACAATGCTTTGTTCTGAATATATTTTAATTGAAGTAGAGTCATATTAATGATTTAGGTAAAACGTAATAAAAAATATAAACACACCTAAATCTTCTTCAAATTTTTCGTTATCACCCTCAGAACTCTCACTATTAAAACTTTATTCGTCGAAATATATTGTCGCATCACATTGGCAGTTTGGCAATATGACTAGAAATTTATATAAACCGATACAAAAAATAATACTAAAAAATATTCACCAAAAATCACCTAAAATATTTATTAACGTAACTAAGCACAATTAAAAAAAAACTTAATTTTTTCTAATTGATCGATTTTTTGGGAAAAAAACCGGTTTCTGGACTGTTTTTTTTTAAACACTAGTCATATTAAATGTGTGTAATTCAACAAAGTCCAATGGGGCTATTAAAATTTGGCCACGTGTTTATTTTTTTTTAACTCCGTAAACGGTAACTTCATAAAATATCAAAAAGGCAATGTTTTAATCTTACTATAACACTGTTTCGTTCACTAAATGTGGCAAAATTTAAGGACATATCTAAAGTCAACTTCTGGGTCACGTCATAAATTATGTCTGACATATTGTAGCTATTAGTTTCAATTATTATTATAGAATAATTTAAGTCATTAAAAAATCACGATTGTTTACATTAAGGGGCATGTTTACTACTAAACAAGTAACTATGGTAATTTGACACCAACAATTAATTTAGTAACTTATTGGTCGTAAACATTGGGTTTTATATTTATACCCGTATACTAATAATAATTTGCATTTCTTTTGATCTTTATGTGGGATCCAAATGACTTATTTTAATGACTGAGTAAAATAGAACCTTTTTTTTATAATAACTTAAATATAGATCATAATATTATATTTAATAAGTGCAAACTAAAAAAAAAGATCAATACCATTTTTCTCGTAAACTCCGGAAAAAGTATTCGGAACTCATTTTATTCGTTTCAAACAATAAAATGACTACAATGATTTTTTTTATACTTATCTTATGATAGCACACGAAGGCTTATAGGAAGCATAAGTACTACGTACCGTCGGTGCCGGGATTTTAGAAGACTAATCCATCTTTTGCCAGTTGCAGATATTACATTTTTATGGCAATTAGACAATGCGGTAGTGCCATCATGGATAATAAAAATAACTACTACCTCTGAACTATTCACCATTAACGACGTGGATTCCGAACCACACCTAACGGCACATGGTGTTCACTGTCATTTGGTAATACCACTAATACCGTGTAAGTTGACGACCGAGTCGCATGCGAGCTGCTCCTTGTGGCTTGGTAGGGAAAGGCGAAAGCTATTCAAGACAAAACATGTGGTAGTACTTCAAATGCAATGTACTGACCGAATCACACATGATGGTACATTGTATGTCGCGGTCACACGGTGCGAGTAGTGATGGAAAATTCCCGTTAATAAATATTTGGCAAACATTTCCGGAAATATATTAAAAAACAATAGAAATATATGACAATATTGGAAACATTGGAAATATAAAAACAAACAACAAAACTAAAAAAACTAAACATTTAGGTAATGAAAGGGTATCATTTTTTTGCTTGGTTTCGAATAGTACTTGCTTTTGGAAATTTACCAAAACCTGTTTTTACAAAAGTACAAGATTGATGCATGAGTAATTTTGAGAAAAAAGTTAAGTTACATTTCCGAAAGCAAGTTTTTAAAACCACGCAAAAAATATCCGGCTTAAAATTTGAGCGCAAATGGAATTTTGTAAGACAATTTCGCGAATAAAACAAACTTAAAACCAAAATAATAATTTATTAACAATATAAAATACAGTAGCTACCAATTTAACAATTGACGACACGATTGACAGATCGAAAAATTATCGATTTTTTAGCCAGCTACATTTTTTTCTTTTTCATTTTTATTCGAAAGCAAATTTCGATTGTTGACATTTCAAATGGGGTTATTTATACATAAGTGGAATTGTTATCCAAAACTTGGAACCCAAAATATATTAATATAATTAAAAGTTTAGTTATTATAGATACAAAAAAAAGTGAAATTTCTAAAAAAAGTAATTACATACGACCACGAGATACAAGTTGAGCAACTTGATCAGGAGGCATATCTTCATCGATGTCGTCAACATTTTCAATATTGTAACCAGCATCAATGCCTTCTTCATGGGAGTGCAATTCAACTTCTTTAAAAGCAAACAATAATCAACAAGCAACAATCGGTGAATCCTCGAGTAAAAGAGTTATATGATTTGCAATCGTAATAATATAAGTATTTTCTTCAAAATTATCTTTCTTGTGTAAAATTTTGTACTTCCTAAAAGTATCAGAAATGTACAGGTTTCCCCATAATAGATTTTGATATTAAAATAAATTCTATATAAGATAAGGAAGTACGCTTTTTTCTATATCATTATCTTCTATGGTCTTTGAGATTTCAATCAACATGCTATTAAACGAGTAGAAAGTTTTTTTTTCTAATAAATTATCATTGGGTTTCTGCACACAATTTATTATTTAATTTTAATCCTCATGGATTATTAAGTTTAACATTGAGTTTTTTGCATAGAAACTTACGTAGGAAGTAACTTAATAGAAGAAGTAAGGCTTGCAATCGAGAAGATATCAAAAATCTTTTAATGACTGACGAGGCAAATTATTATTTGAATGGCATGGTAAATAAACAGAATTTTAGGTATTGGTCAAAAGAAATCCCCAAAAAATCACTAAATACAATCTCCATAATCCAAAAGTTATTGTTTGGTATGCGGTAGGATCATTTGGCATTATTGGTTCATATTTTTTTAAGGATAAAAATAACCGTCCTCTGACAGTGACATCCGTGCGTTACGTAAATATGCCATATACGTGTTTTATTTCTGAAAAGAAGGGGTTTACTAAATCAAACGTTATTATTCACAGCACATGCGTCTAGAGTTTTGCAAGAAGTGTTTAACAAGCGACGCATTGCACGATTTGGGAATTTAAATTGGCCTTCGAGGTCCCCGGATTTAACTGCACCAGACTTTTGTCTGTGGGGCTATTTAAAGACGAAGATTTTTGCAACTCGTTCAGAATATATCCAGGAACTCAAAGTTCGAATTGCTGAAGAAGTCCAGCGAATAGATCAGGTTTTGCTTCATCGTTTCATGAATCATTTCTTGTCCAATCTTGAAAGGTGCATTGAAGCTGGTAGCGGTCTCATACAATACGTAATTTTTTAAAGTTGGGATAAGTCGTATGTTACCACAAAGTAAATCCCAAAGACTGAATTGTAATTAAGTGTAACAAAATGTTTGTTTTATAAGGTTTTGAGAATTTTGTTCCGCTATAAAAATGGGTAATCTATTATGAAGAGCTCTGTATAAACCTTTGTTTTAAATGAATTAAAATGCATTCTTATTTTTTGCCCTTGCCAGATGTGTGTATTTGGTTAAGTAAAGAAAATTGTTTTAAAAATGTATTTTAAATTTACTGAATTTTCCCTTTGATGCTAGAAAAAAATATTTAAAAATATTTAATGTTTTTTATTTGCTGGGGCAGGAAAAAATATTCTGTACAACTCAAAAGGAATATGTCCACATCCCACTTGAACGATTGAGCACTCCTCATTTGTCGCCGTGCTCAAACTTCCTTCTAGTGCGATACGGACATCATTTTCTCTCTTGTTGTACAAACTACTATTTTCTCTCCTTTAGCTCCCGAACTGTATGTACTGCTTTTGATAATCTTTAAAATAAAATCAAAATGAAATTAGAGGGTTTTAAATTAAGTTTGTTTGGTTTATTTTAAATAATAAAGAATATAATAACTGTCACCGCTTAGTTTTAAATATTATTAACATCAAACTCTTACGTTAACTATGTTATGCCGGAAACATATTCATTATTCGAAATTTAATTGGTCAAATAAAATTTGTTAGAATACGTACTAAGATAATAATGACTATATTATGTGCGCGGCGTTTGCTAAATTGGACATTTGTGTTGCATTTAATGGGCACATGTCGCGCTTTCGTACTTCCTGTATGGCCAGTTTTAGTTTGCCCTAGTTCGTATTTTTTATAAGTTATAATTCTCTGGAAACTGCAAGTTTAAATAGAAAATAGCTTATTGTTTTCCTATACAGCGTCGTACAAATTCAAGAAACAGTAGTTAGTTGACAAAGATTGCACAAGATAAAGAAGGTATTAAATTATGACAAGATTGCCTATTACAATCTTTCAATGGCATGCCATGTCACGTCGCATCCTCATGCAGCCACCTTGACTGACCTGAGAGGTACAAAGCCACAATTTTGTGTATAAATAGCATTTCGCCCGCGTGGACTACACCATTTTGGCTGTTTTGATTTTTTTCCGTTCTCGAGAAATATTGCTCCTCCCTGCCCTCCTACTCCATCGCGTCACATCACATCAAGCTCCCCGCGATTCGTCTTCCCACACAATACGCGGTTCGGTATTTTTGATATTATTTTGTGACACAAATGTGGTTCTTTACAAACTTTCACCCCTCCACCTCATTCTACCTATTTACGGGGAAGTTTTTTAAAATTCTTTCTTAGCTGACGACTCCAATTTTTCTGGGTAATCAGAAGCCTAATTATCAACTCTAATATTAACAACTTCAAAAATAATGTTTTTTTTTTATTAATTTTTATCCCCATTTTAACCCCCTAAGTAATGTAATTTCAAAAATTTTAAACATAATATTTTTAATCGTAATGAAGAGCCTACATACCAACATTCATACTTCTAAGTCAAGTCCATTCTACCCATTTAGAGGGGAATTTCCAAAAATCCTTTCTTAGCTGACGTTTTCTAATTTCCTGAGTAACCAGAAGCCTAATTACCCACTTCCATATTTACAACTTTAAAAATGACAATTTTTTTATTAATCTCCATTTTAACTCCCCCTCTTCTCTTCTTTCCCAGGATGTAATTTCAAAAATTTCAAAACAGATAATTTTGAAGTGTTATCAATAGCCTACATGTGTATTTTCATAATTCTAAGTCCAGAAATGACAAAGTTAGATCTAAACTTTCACTGTCCATTCTACCCCTTTAGGGGAAAAGTTTTCTAAAATACTTTCTTTGCTGACGTCTCCCATTTTTCTGCGTTATCAGGAATATAATTACCTACTGCCATATTTACAACTTCAAAAATGACAATTTTTCTATATAAACTTTCACCTCCAAGAAGTGTAATTTCAAACATGTTAAAACAGATAATTTTTAATCGTAATTAATAACCTACATAACAATTTTTATTCTTCTGAATACAAAAATGACAAAGTTCTACACAAACTTTTACTTCCTTCCCATTTCACCCTTTTAGGGAGAGGAAGGTTTCTAAAATATTTTCTTAGCTTAAGTCTTTTATTATCTGGGTAATCAGAAGTCTAATTACCAACTCCCATATTAAGAACTTTAAAAATGACAATTATTCGGTACATATAGCTTTCATTCGCATTTTAACCTTCCTAACTGATATAACCTAAATATATTAAAATAGATCATTTTTAATTATAATTAAAAGCCTAAATACCAATTTTCATACTTTTAAGCCCAGAAATGATAAAGTTTAACACAAACTGCCACCCTCCATTCTCCCCTTTAGGGGGCAAGTTTTCTAAAACTCTTTCTAGCCTTTGTAAAATGTAGTATTCTAATGGTAAAATTTCAATTTTTCAAATCAAACAAGTAGTTTCAAACAAACAAACAATATAAAACAAACAAACAAACAAACAAAAAACAAACAAACAAACAAACAAACAAACAAACAAACAAACAAACACAAACAAACAAACAAACAAACAAACAAACAAACAAACAAACAAACAAACAAACAAACAAACAAACACAAACAAACAAACAACCAAACAAAACAAATTGGTTTGGTAACAGAAACAAAAACAAACAAGCAAACAACCAACCAAACAAAACAAACAAACAAACAAACAAACAAACAAACAAACAAACAAACAAAAAACAAACAAGCAAACAAACAAACAGACAAACAAACAAACAAATAAACAAACAACAACAATTATTTTTTGTTACGGAAAAATTAATAAATCCAAAATTTTAAAATAATTCTAGCTTCATGCTGAGTATTTGCACTATATCGTGGTGAAAATTCAAGTTTTTAAAGTACATATTTTCGGAGATGTCAATATCTGTAATTTACATTAAAAGTGACAAATTTAAAAGTAAATTTTTATTGTATTTATAGAGAAAAGCCTGAAAAATTTGCCAGGCAAAGGTTTAATGACTTAGACCTTTGTCTTTCGAATGATTTCCTACTTTTTACGACGTTTTATTAGATATAACTATAAAAAGACACAAACCTAAAATTAACTGTCATTTAAAAATTTTTTGAACAAGCCTTGTCGATTTCATTGGGTGGTAAAAATAACACTATTACCGTAGCTTTCCACTCGAATTTTCAGAGATAAATAATCGAGATTTTCGGGCAAAAATTTGTTTTTTGTTTTGTAAACGTGTTTTTCATCTATTTCTAAGTCTCGTTAAAAAATATGGAAAAGCTTTTGAAAGGCAATTAAATGGTCTAGTAAAATGTGCAAAGTGTTTCTGAAACTTTTTAGAAATAAAGCGAAATTTTATCTACAACGTTTCAACTTACACTTATTTTAACCATAACTTTTTTTAATCTAGTAAGCCGTGATTTTTTTGAAGAAATAAAAAGTAAGTTTAAGTTAGCTTAAAATTGTTAAATAAGGTAAGAAGAGTGCTAAGTAAGCACTCTTCTTACCTTATTTAACAATTTCTGTAGCTTTTGAGATTCCTGTACTAAACTTTCAAAAGATCACCCTATGAGCTAGAAAAAAGGTAACCTAATTTATATAAAAAAATGTGGTAATTTTTGATATTTAAGTTGGAGCTCCATCTGAAAGACAGACCGATTAAAACAAACCACATTTGAGTTTTTAACCTAGTTATTACCACATTTAACATTTTCTGTAACTTTTAAGAGTTCTGTACTAGACATGGAAAAGCTTACCCTATGAGCTAAAAAGAATTTAGCCCAATTCATATTAAAAAATATGTTGTTATTTTTTATATTAAAACTGGAGCCCCAACTGAAAAACAATCCTATAAACTAGCAAAAAAAATCCTACTTGAGTTTTTAAACCTAGTGACCCCAAAATGTGGAGCTTAGAACTAATCTATAGGAGATTGTTTTAACTCTTTTTTTAAACGTTGATTTAAATTCTTTTATAAATCGTTAAAAATTATCCTTAACTTTTATATTTTGGTTATGTATTAAAATAAAAATAACAATTTTTATCTACTATCGTTTTTTGGTACGTTCTTAGTAACTTTTCCCTTAGATTTACAATATCTTATAAATACCTTTCAGAGGTTACTGAATTTTATGTTGCATGAACTAAGGCCAGACCAGGCGCCAAGGTGAATGGTACTTGATCAAGATTAACCATAAGTAATAGGCACCAGTACCCGGTACTTTTTTGGTTCCGCGGTTATGCATTATACGTGTGATGTCTGCATAACAAATGGCACTATGGATCCAAAAGATATAAGATATAATTCAAATGTGGAAAGTAACGAATTTGCAATTTTATTTTTACTTCCTTTGCATGGAGTAATCGTTTTTAAAGTTCTGAATGTTTTTAGTTTTTAGTTTTATGCAGAAATTGTAAACCGGAAAATCAATATTGTTACTTGTTTTAAAAAGATAACATTTTTTAAAACAAGTAACAATATACAAGGCAGGTGACGAGAGTATGAGAACATTGCTTACTTGTAGGTAGTTCGGATTCCACGCGATATTCAAGGTATCCTTTGGATGACTTACATATATGTTAATAAGGAAAAGAAAGCAATTCAAAGGTATTTGTATTAGTCTTGTCAAATCTAACGAATTCGAATGAAGGGGGTAGCGTTTGTTTCTTCATGTCCCAAAAACTGACGATTATTGAAAGCAGGGATGTTGCGGATGTAAAATTTTAAACATCTGCCGATGCGGATGGAAATGTTATTAGGTTCACATCCGCATTTGCGGATGTGGATGTTAGGTTTCTTTTTTTAAAGATAAATAGGTTGTAAATAAATAAATAATAGAGGTAATTTTAAAATTTCTATTTTATAATCAAATTTTTACTAAAAAAAAATGGTGCATTAGATTTATTAACAAACAATTTTGCTTTTTCGGGTTCATCAATAGTAGATGATTTTTTAAAGACGTGGCTATACGTCCCTTGAAAGAGTATATATTCTTGTATATTTGAGACCTATATTTATCCTTTGAGCGTATACCTATCAAGACAACCTTGTCGCTCAGCCATGTAAACAAGAGTGCGAGAGATTAAGAAGAATGTAATTATACCCTTTCGCCCTAACTCCAACATATTGATTGGTCAGTGGAAAGCGTATATATCCAGTACTGCGTGCTGATTAGTCGACCCCTCCCCGCCGAGCAATCAGCACGTTGGAGTGAGAAAGAAAAAGTATACTTCTATTATTCTTTCTCTCTCAAACGCTTGTTTACACCGCCGAGCGGCAAGGCTGCGTTTGTAGGTATACGCTCGAAGAATTTATTTCCGACCTGCTCATCACACTTAAAATAGGTCCAAATTATACTTTGTGTTAATGATGGCATTGTAAATTTACTTGTGAAGTAGATTATCTACTATCATGGTGACAGGCTTTATACACTAAATTAAAAAAGGAAACGCCCATATAATACGCCAGTTCCTGTTTGTCCTCTGACCAGTGAAGTCACGAGATAAAAAGCTACAAAGCTTTTTCCGGGAAGGGTGGTCGGCGGAGTCGTATTAACTGATTTTTACCCTCGGTGATCACGGAGAGACTCACGCCAAATAATGGATTCCTTTTTCTGGGGCTAGGCGCTGTGAGCAAAAATTCCTATAAAACTGGTGTTTTTTCCATTTTCATGATGTACACGCGGTATTTTCCAATGGCAAAAGATAAATGCGCGCACAGCGCAAAGAATCAGAAGTGATTGGTTAGAACCTCATTATTTGTGCCCTTCATAAGTTTCAATTTGTAAGAAAAACGGAAAATTTCTGGGAACTTCACAGCACGACATTAAGATTTTTCAATGACAAAGTGTGAATTGACTTAGTATTAAAGCCATGAACATATCAGTTTAGTTCACTACGCGCGTCTAAGCACGTTCTAACTGATTTATAATCCAACATGCTAAACAAAACAACCTATCAGCTCTAGTTTATATACTCAGATTATTCGTGTTTTTAACTATGGACGACCAAGAGCAACTCGACCGACTATCTAAAAGTGCCGTGAAATTGTTTTTTAGACGTTTTAGGGTGTTTTTTAACAATCTTTTTCCAAATCGTAAGTGGCAATGTAACTTTAGGAAGGTTAAAAAATACATACTTCTGAAGAAAAACGGTTATACCTCCCTTATAGTTCTTTACTTCCTAGTACTTAAACGTGAACAGAAATTTATTATTTTTTGTTAATAGCCAGACGATGAAATCATCCCAGTAATGTATTGGCTGATGAAAGCCCGAATCATATAGATAAAACAAAACTTAACAACAAAAAAATATATTAAAGCAAAAAGTCTTCAAAACATACTTTTAAAAATCTTGATATTTTAATTTTGTGCTTTTACAAAAAAATTTTGAAGTACATTGAAAAATTACTTTAAAACTAATAATATACTTATTTTAAATCAGATTGCATCTCGCTATTTACTTTCTAGATTTTGGTATAGAGCTTTTTTTTTAATTTAAACACTCGCCTCTTTAAAACAAAGGAAAAGCACAGTTTGTGGGCATATTAATTTAGATAAAAAGATTAATTTGATTTTATTAGTCCTTGATATAAAACTAACTTTGTTTGGTAAAATTTCAGAAAAACCAAAATTTACCCAAAATATTATCCAAAAACTAAAATAGCAAAAGCGGATTTTAACAACAATTTTAAAATAAGTAGTCAATGTTACTAAAAATGAAAACAACTTGATTGCTGGCTATTTATAAAATCATTAACAGATGGCAACTACTTATTAATCTATAATCTATATCTATAATAGGTTATTTCGCCGCCTTGCAATCATTCCTATCACATCAGCGATGACCATTAGATACATGAACGCGGAGCCGTGGAATCGCATACGGCGACGCTTAAGAAATATTTTTACAAAGCTACCTTTACCAAATGTACACTTAACTGTGTAATTGTACTTGTATGGTAAACTTGCGTCGTCCAACTCAGCCTCATATAGGGATGTATCAGGTAATCCGATTTGGATGCCCTTTAAAAATTGCCTAACTCAGCCTAATGTTCCATAAAACCTTTTATTTTTAACCGTCTTTAAAAAAATTGAGGTTATCAATTCGACACGTATTTGTGTAATATTAGATACTTAAACTGCAATGTATTCTCATATGATAACACAGGTCAACAATTTGTCTTACCCGGGAACGCCGGAAACGGTTTGGTGCTACTTGGGTTTTTGGGGTTGCTAATTACGACCGGAGGGTCGGTTAACTTCAGGTCACGTCAGGTTCAATGTCATTGAAAGGTCAAGTGAAAAATAACCCATCGGAAAAATCTGGAAAAATTCATGCATATGTTTTCGAGGTCGCAGAATCAGAATCTAGCGTTTATTTACAGTTTAAATCTATTTATATCAATACATTTTTCCATATTTTTTTATGCGTTTTTCTCTACTTGACCTTTAAATAACCTTAAATCTGATCTTAATTAACTGACTGACTAACTGACTTTAGATTCCGATTCGCCGACCTCGAAAACATACGTACAAAATAACCTTGAAATGACCTTGGATGATCTCTAGGATGCTGAATCAGATTCCTCGTGTTTGTTTCGGATCAGTTCCCTACTTTGCCCTCGTGCTGTGGTTTTAGTCACTCCAAGGGTAGGTTTTGGTCCAAAGTATGGTGTGGATGATCACTGTTTCGCTAGCTCATCCGCTATTGTGTTGCCTTTTATTAACGAATGTCCCAGTGCCCACAGGAGAGTTAAGCTATTGTGTTCTCCCAGGAGTTTCAGTTCTTTTTAGCATTCCCATGGCAGCTTAACCTTTACCTAGGGGTTTGTTAGTGCCCTTAGTGATGTTTGGCTGTGTGTTACTATGCAAATCCGGTTATTTTTATAAGCCCTCATGTTGTTTTCTTTTGCACAGTGCAGTAAAGCATATATTTCCGTTTGAAATACAGAACTATGTGTTCCTAGTGGGAGAATTGTGAGCTCCTCATAACACTGTACACGCCCGCTCCAGTTGCTGCTCGGTTTTGGATCCATCCGTGTACCAGATGATGTCTCCAAATATGCTGGAGAGATCGGGTTGTTGCCATTTACTTCGATCTGTAATTTTTACCTGGAAGTTTTTGTTAAATAAGTATTGGAAAATCACCTGGTCTGTTCTTACGTCCAAGATGTTGTTATTAATCTGACTTTTTATGTCGTCATGTCCCAAATTAGCGTAAATACCAGTTGGTTTTTGTTGCAGTTAAAAGTAGGGCATTTTTGCCTCTCCCATTACTATGAGATTAAGTAGTGGAAGGTCCAAGAAATACTCAATGGCTGCTGTTGGGGCTGTTTTAACTGCTCCTGTTATAGCTAAGCAAGCAAGTCTCTGTACCTTGGCCAGTTTTGTAACAGCAGTTCTTTGTCGCTTCTTTGCCCATCATACCAATAATGCATATGTTATCATTGGTCTTACCACCATGGTGTATAACCAGTAAACCATGTTTGGTTTAAGGCCTCATGTTTTTCCATGAGCGCATTTATTAGGGTGAAAGTTAGAAAATACAAAACTAAGGAGATATCAACATTGTACTTTGTAAAAGTCGTTTTCTTTTATCGTTTCTAGAGATTTATTTTATTTGTTTTTTTTTTTTTTGCTTCGGTTATTCCAAGTTAGAGACTTGCACTGTTCATAAAACTCAGCTTTCAAATTAAGTAATTACAATTACAATTTATTTAAGTTAATGGCTATCCTCAGGGAAACTGCCATGATACCCATAATCAGTGTCTTTTGGGTAGCAATTTTATACACCTTTGCAACCTGATACCTGCCAAAGTTACGATGATCTGAACTTCTTAAGAGTCAATCGCTTCTACCCCTGTTAAGTACGTTGCGTAGAAACTTTTATCCTTTATTCTAAAATGTAAGTAGTGCCATTGATTTTCCATCGCTGCAATAGACTGATTTCTCTCGTATTAAAATGTACTGTTTTCTGTACAATTCGACAGCAATGATCAACGTCCATATCTAAGAATGCATACTACGGACAAACGTCTTGTTCCGGAGCGCCAACCGTGGCCACCTGAGATCAGGAAGCGGATTCAAATGGCGCTTATTATATATTGAAATTCATAAATTCTGGCAAATTGAAGATGTCGAAGCGATGTATTTGTATAATTACGTTCAATATATGTGTTCGATTAATGAAAAACTATGTCGCTATACATGATCAGACTGGTTACAGTTTTGTCACGTTAAATATTATAACAATTTATTATTATTACTGTCACCTGTCTTTTTATAGATGATACGGAAACGATGACGCCGATTAGGTGTCCTTAGGTTTAATTATTTAATGCATGTTTAATTCGTTGAATAGATAATTTAATCATTACGGCGATTTTTACGTTGCTATAGTAATATAATTAAAATAGAGTATGTTCCTTGATGACGCCTGTCTGATAGCGGCTTTAATTTTGGTTTTAATTTTTTTTTATGACAGCCCACCAAGGCTTGTATAAAAAGCCTTAGTACTAGGTACCATGGGTGCCAAGTTTTTAGATGTTTAACCCATTTTTCCTTAGTTTCGTTAACGTTGTCCAAGTACAGAAATATGCAGATAGTCATTTTCACGACACCTTTTGGACAACGTCGTAGGTTAGGTTAGGTAGGTAGGTTTAAAGTGAGTGGGTAAAACATCCTTCCACCCTTTTATATTTCTCCCATCAGGTCCAAACTTCTAATAAATCCGATGATCCTGCTGGGAAGGAGATCTTTTACCTTCCTCGGCAACAAGGTGTCATTGCCGAGATTGCCGAATCTGAGTCGTGCCGTGACTATAGGCACGAACCAAGAAGTATGTGTTCTGCCGATTCATCCTCCTTCGCTAAGCCGATCCACTGCATGTGATATTTTAATCTGCAGTGTTCGGTTCTACAGTCTTACTAGAGTTCTAAGGTGTGCCCTTGATTGCCCCAGTAGTTTGACGGTACATTGTTGATTCGGTGGGCTTATAAAAGGCCTTCGAGTGTCTAAGACCCGGAAGTTCATGCCAATATCGAAGATTTCTCTTTGTGTCCAAGCTGATATGAACTGCTTGGCCATTCTATAAGATATACCGATGACCGGTTCCGGCCCTGTGAATTTTGAATCCGCTTCCCTTTTGACAAGGAGGGCTGCGGATTCATTACACTTCCTAGGCCGGTATTTCCGGGTATCCATAGTAGGGTAACCCTGTTGTTTTGACCCCAGTTTGATCAGCGCTTCCTTGCAATTCTAGACGGTTTTGAATTGCACCGGTTGGATTCAAGAGCCTTAAGACCTGCTTGACTGTCGGAGAATATTTTAACTGTCTTATGTGTGCAGTGCCGATCAACCAGCGTTCTAGCACACATCTCAATAGCAAACAACTCCGCTTTAAATATGGTTGCGAGTTGCGAGAGTGCCCCATGCTGAAAAAAGCTCTGCCCTTGGCCTCTGTCCATATATTCCAGCTCCAACACCGCCTTTGGTTTTGGAGCCGTCGGTTTATTACCAGATGTCAGCCTGCAGCAGGTCTACCACTAACGGTATACAAATAACTTAGTACCTTTAAAGTACCCCTTCTCATCAACATGTGGGTAACATCATCCCAAGGAAGATACCTACAGTTTTACACGAATCTCGAATCACACACAACGACACACGCTGCTCACTGGCGGACACGCATTCAGTTAGTGACCATTCCCAGCGTTACTTATGGCGAATCTGTATCATATTACTTATTAATTACATAAATTATTTTCATAAACATAATACTTTCTTGTTAAAATTTCTATTTGTTTTATCTTTGTGGAGTAGGGTTGCCACCTTTACAATCATTTTTACAAAAAGAATTACCAAAAAAAAAAAGTTTTTTTTTAACACGACCCCAAAAAATGCACCAATGTCAAACCTAAACTGAAATTTTTTGTTGAACTATGGAAACAATATTTAATAAATATGTTCTATAGTTTTGTGGTAGATTCATGTTTCAGTATGTTTTTCTTTGGTGTACTCGCCTTACTACTTTCTGAAAAGTGGGACTTCTTCGGTCCGGGTCCCGAAGGTATAACCAACTAAGCCTGCTTCTCAGCCCTATTGACCTCTATGAACTTGCAGATTGCCTGCAACAAAAAAAGAAGAAAAAACCCCCCAAATAACCTAAAAATCAAACATATTAATCTACGATTTCGGTGGCAAATCGGCCACCGTTTTCAGAATGAAATTAAAATAAAAAATTAAATAAAATTTAAAGAAATTTTGCTTTAAAAACTTTTGGAAATTCTGATAGCTTTGAAAAAAGGATGTAAATAATTTTGAAACTAAAATTTACAGAAAACCTACACATACAAAGAGGTACATTAATTTTGACTCTAATTACCCAATAAAACAAATGGTAAAAAAAGGAGTTGTAAAAAGTCTTTTTGATAAAATAAAAATAATTTGTTCTGATCAAAACAAAGAAAACGAAAAAAAATAAAAAAAAATTAAAAGATATTTTAGTTTAAAATAATTTTCCTTTTGATGTTAAAAACAAATGCTTTCTAAAATTTGAACAACCAAATTTAGATAAGACAAAATCAAAATAGACCTATTACAAATCCATTTTTACCATATATTTTTGGCTTATCAAATAAAATTTAACGAATAGGTAATAAAATTAATATTCGTACTATCTTTAAAACACAAAACACTATTAGATCTCAAGTAACAAAAACAAAACCATACAATATAAACGAAAACACAAAAAATATTATTTATAAGATCCCTTGTGAATGTATTAAATTTTATATAGGTGTAACTTCCAGACCATTAGCCAAACGCATAAAAGAACATAGAACATACTTTAGAAACACAGAATTTCGCAAATCAAAAATCTGTCAACACGCACTTGATAATAACCAAATAATAAACTGAAGTGCTTCTGTTCTAGCATTTTAGCAAAGGAAACTTGTTCAAAAAAACGTAAAATAAAGGAATGTCCCACTATTTTATTAAATAAAGATAAATGTGTAGTATTAATATCTGTTACATTTATGTTTTACTTGGCTCCTTGTGCTTGACGTTGAAGTCATCTTGAACTTACAATAACAGCTTTTATGCCTTTGAATACTAATAGCATATCAGTTATATTTCCCAATGTCAACTATAACAAAATCTTAGTTACGAGTAAAAATACAACGTTTTTTAAAGCAAATTTCTTTAAACACGGCCTACGTTACGTATTTTGCATTGGTTGGGCCTACGGCGGCCGACTTATTCTGAAACATCCATTAATTATATAACTTACGGGTGTATTGGGAATTTTCTTTTTCTTGTTGCAGGCGATTTGCAAGTTCATAGGTGTCGATATAGGGCTGAGCATGTTCGATTATCCCGGGACTAACATTAAAAGATCTTTTGGATCCCTAATGTGTAAGGTGTAATGGTCAAAGAATACATACTGAAATGTTTAATTAAGTCCATGGTCATTAATCCTCAACCGTTTGTACTTCAATTTATATTAAATCAAAGATTGAATATCAAAACTGAAATTTTTTGAAATTCATTTCAACAAGCATCCGGTATCAATCGTTTCGAAACCGTTTTTAAATAAAAATTAGTGGTGCACTTCGAAGCATGCGAGAACTTCAAAGTAGTCACTAAACGGTATTAAAAGAAGCGAACTTTGGATCACTTGGAGGATCGCATCTGATACTGTCATATAAAAAGGGCAAACTTTTTTGAATATTTGTTTTGTAAAATATGACCCCACTTTTCCACGGATTATTTTTGTGATTAAAATTAGCTAATACGATTTTTCATATCGCCTTTTCTCTTATATTTTCTGTTAATTACATTCTATGAGTGGCTTAGAAGGTATAGGAATTTATGCTTATAAATGATTAAATAAGCAAGGAAATAGAAAGTGCTAAAGCACGATGCACGCTAGTCGCTAAATAACAGTAGGCTGGTCAAGTAAAAAGATGAAGCAGCTGTTAAATATCCTTTGTGACCCGAGATGCTCAATTCGCAAGTCAACTAAAACTGTTTCAAGTTGGTCCATGTATCGGAATTACCGTTCTGTAACCTCAAGAAATACGGCTTAATTAACAATATTTGTTGGTACCCTAACAGGATCGTCCGATAACCGTCATTTTTGTGTATAAATGTACTTTAATCATTGCGCATGAGCGTGATCGCTCGTTAAAGGTTTTTCGACGTGTTGGAACAAACCTGGAATGTAAAAAAATGTTGTGATCTACCAATCGCCTGTTTATCTTGGCTTAAGCAACTGTCAACTTGTAATTTTCAGTGGCAATATAACAGTGGAGTAAAATTTGGAAGTACAGTCGCTTAGTTCCCGAGATAATTGCGCACCCGGCTTAGAACCAAACCAGACTTAGTGGGATTCTTTAATAAGATAATCGTGTACACGAAATCAGTTGATATGACATTTTTAGTTGTCGAGAGATTTTTCATTTCAGAAGATTTTCAAAAAATCGGTGTAAGATAGAAAAACAAATGATGATTCGGAACTGCTCTATCTTTAACAATATTCATGCTATCAACTTCGTTATTTTTAAATGAAATTAGACACAATAGCGCTTCAAATAACGCCCCAGTTGAAGCTGATATTTTTGTGTTAAATTTTCCAATAGTACGAAACTCAAAATGGCTATTTTTAGTAGCTTAACTTTAGGCAATCGAGAAAAAATTTATTATTGAAAATTATCCATATGCTGCGTACTAATTGTAGCTATTGTTTAAGAACAGATTTTAAATTCAAATAACTTGCAGACTCGTTTATCTGAACATAGAGTAAGTTATATATATTTAACGGCCAAAAGGAAGATTGGCAAATTTGAATCTTAGCAATCCGGCCGACTACAGGGTGTTTAAAATCCGGTGGAAGTGTAGTAGGTAGTGAAAGTTGTATCAACAGGTTTAAACGCAGATCTATCATTTGTTTAAGTTGCTTACACCATGAAATCTTCATGTAAATATCCGATGCAGGTGGGTGATTTTTTCTATCTATAAAATAATAGCAATCATTGTTATTAATTACCTGCCTAGTTAGTACGGAAATTCAACTGTTTTAGTAGTTTGCAAGTAAGAAAACCAGTAACAAGTAACGTTATCCCTTTGATTATACATTCAAAACTTCATATAAACTATAAGGAAAAATTTATTCATAAAAATATGCTGATGTCTACAACTGTCCTTTCATTAAATTTCCCAAATTTTTGTACAGACATTAAATATAAACTATGGCTTCGTTAAAGCTTATTTTCTAACATCCATATAAACTGTAACAGTTCCATATAAAAAAATGTTACATGTGATAATGTTTATCGACATGTCTTAATGATACTTTAATAAGCAGTCTTGCCATACTTTTTGTGATGTGTAAGTATTATTGAAGGTAATATTTTATATAAAAAAGTAACCAGGTCTAACAGTTAGGAACTAAAAAACTATGATCTAGTTCTGGTAATTTCCGGTAAGGTTTTCCTTATTAAATTGTCAATCGTATGTATTATGTATGCGCCGTTAAAATCGGTCATGATTAGTTCTGGTTAGTTAAAGCGGCTTTTTATCCTCCCTAGTTGCACCTGTAACTGGCGAAATTCAAATAGCTTTTGATTTATTAGAATATTTGCCCCATGGTTACTGACATAATTGCTTAATATAAATTAATAAGATTTCCGTTTAGCATCACTGGAAACGTCTTGAAGCAAAACATGAATTTATTACATGTAAATCGTAAATAGTTAGAATAAAGTAAATCCTGAGAATTTTTAGAATTTTTATTTCGCTAATTATATAGTGATACTACATCATCCGCATGTGTTGGCTTAAATAATAATACTTAAAGAATATTTTACATTACCAAATATAAAAATCGTCCACTTTCGTGGGTGATATTTTACAGACTAAAATGTAATAAGCCATGTAAGTAAATGGTTAGGCGCTTCATTACTAGCATGTTACGTAAATACAATCCAATTCTGCCTTAAAAATCTTTAATAATGATATTGCAGAAACGATTTTTGTACTACATGCAACATTTATTTCTGCTTTCACACAAGTACATGTTAGAAATTCAATTTTTGGGTTGACATAAAGCCATTGCACTACGTATTATGGCAGCAGCTTTTAAGACAATTTTCATTTTGGACAGTTATCTGGGAAGTAAAAGATCTATCTGAACATCACTACCAATACTCGCAGCAAAGTTAAACCTTGTCGAACTCTCTTCGTGTAGGTTCGCCAACCGTTTTCCTACTTTTGTGAATTTTATGTTGTCATTTGAAAACATAATGTGGCTGTAACATAATTTATGATATTTATCATCAAACGCAATTAAATCTTTATAGCTACATAATTTAGATATCATATTAATGTCGTTTCTATTACTGGCATCTTTATTACTTTATTGATAGTCAAGTGTTCTACTACATCAAAAAGCCTCAGTAAAAAGTACAAAATAAAATACTTCAACAGTGAATATTTTGAGGATACAACTTTGATTCAAATTTTGTTTCAGTACGAAGTATTTCATTTATTGAAAGGTACCCAATTTTTTGCTATATGAAGTCCCCTAAAAAGTTTTTTCTGACCGATCGGAAAATACTCATTATGTCACTTTTCTCCATTTGTTAGGTTACTATTGCCATGAAATAAAAAATAAGCTGCTAATATTGGAACATAGCGCGTTTAAGTTTAGTGTCATGAGAATTTGAAGGACCGAAACGGCGCCACTGTCAGATGGCAAATTATGATAATAGTTTGATCATCTGTACAAGTTTTACGAAGGTCTTTAGCCTAAGTTACTACCATTTTGCCCACCTCTTAAAATATTCTCATTGTAATGATAACAAGTATCAAATCCTATGTCAAGCGGATAAATAGACCTGTTGTGGCCCGATTATTAAAATTTAGTTATTATTGTTTTTTTTTTAAATAAATTTCAGTTTCGAAAATCGACATTGTCGCGGACTAGTACAATGACTCCGAAAAACAAGTGTTACCTCAGGTGGTCGCCAAACTTCCAGACAGTGGGGCGAGAGTTCCTATTTTGCGGAATTGCAGCAATCGCCCTAGTTTACCGCTTGACTTTTATTCTTGCTTTAACAGGGACAGAGAATACTAATTCCAGTCTATTTGACCTAAAACAATGTTCTTTATTATGTAAGGTGAGCAATTTTAAAGCAAAACCAAATTATTAATACTATACTTTCTAACTGTATACCTGCTTACTTATGTATCTAGGAAATAGGAGGTATGATTGACCAAACTAAATTAAAAGACTTATTACCCCAATATTTATCTTAAGGAAACGGCTAATGCTGGATTTTAAAATAGACTTTTATTTAAAATAAATAGACCTTACACTTCAAAAATGCTGGATTTTTAAAAAAATCAGTTTGAATCTATATTACCTACATACATAATAATGAACAAAAATGAAGTGCAATAGAAAAGAGTGTAATATACTACTGAACAATTTCCGATCCATATTTCCCTATATAATAAACTCGAGAAATATATTACTTTGAAAAAAATATACAAAGTCACAAGTAGGTAGTAATAGAAATGTACCTAGTCTTAAACATAAAGTATAGGTATAAGTGAAATTAATAGCGAACGTAACAACTGTTATTCAACACATAATATTACCTAAATCATAGGAGTGCTCGATCCCATTTTATAAGCCCATATAAGTACCAATTAGCAAATGTCAATTCAGTATTTGTGAAAGCTAAATCTGTTTGCAGAACAATGTTTTTGTACAATAAGTAATATTAAAAAGAAACTTAGATTTATTTGAAGAACATATTATACATTACAGTTCTAATAGTAAGTCTTTACATTGTCCAAAATAGTTTCGGAAACCAGTTAAATATTTAACGGAGTAATCAGCATTAGATTAAAAACGTCCTCATTGCATTTTCTCTTGAACATTTTCTGGAGCAAAATGGGCTAAACGGGTTTAAAATCCAAATTTGCATAACCTCCTGAGCCTCTGCGGACAATTGTCCAATCGGAAGTAAAAACGATGCGATAATGTCAGGTCCTTGAATAAGCAATTTACTACCAGTTGGAGGCATGTAAAACCACGGATTATCTAAACACTGGCGTCGTTGGTTTCAACAGCAAATGCTCTAAATTTTTCTACATCGATGTCGAACGGGGTTGACATTGTAAGCAAACGAATGTGCGGTCGATGTATTAAATTGTTGTTTACGCCATTAATCACGGAGGAAATATCGGCATTTCGCAGTAAATCTCCTAACCGTGTTGCTGTCATTAAATAATCCGAAGCCAGGTTATGGTCGGTCAACGATTAAGCACAAGCGATTTTTGAACTCTTTTTGTATGCGTTCTTAATTTTTCGGAAATTATAATCGTATCCTGATTTCGAGCCTGCCATTAACAGATCGAACTTGTATTTTATATGCAAAAGACCATTCTATACATGGCAATATTTTAACGTTAATATAAATAATACAAGTAAAAATTTGACGTATTGTAAGATGTTGTTCTATACCTTGTCAATTAAATTAATATCTCACAAAAGGGCTATGCATATGAAGAAACGTTGAGTGGACGAGTTATCAGCTAACGCGTTGCATACCTTCATATCGACCACAGTACAATGATAAATATGGGATACGTTTAAAATTAAACGTTTTATTGTCACAGTTACTGTTTTGAAAAACGTTACAAAACGTGCTCAAGATGTTCTTTTGCGTTAGTGGAAAGGTGCATTTATTTCTATTAAATAAAGGCCCATTTTAAATGTGTAGTATACAATATCTTGTAAGATGGGCGTAAATATTACCATGGCTACAATATGCTTGTCACCATGCTTCGAAGTAAAGCTGAAGAGTAAACATTGAAGAGATGACCACACTTTTTTTGTCTTTTTTGAATACTATAAAAATATGCTTGTATAACGTAACCCAATGACTTCATTTATGACAAAAAGTCATAACCAGAGTAAAATTAGCGAGAAGTTCTTCACTTAAGCCAGTAAAAACTTCTTCCTGTAATTTGGCCACTCGTTCAACTTTTTGGTTATTTTAAGCCTAAGATCATGATACCTCTGAAAACGGCGGCGTTATACTTATATCTTCCTTTTTGGATAAATTAATTTTTTTGATTTTTGGACAATTTTATAGGAAGGGAATCGGTCTGGATCTTTTGTTCTTGTTGCATTATATTGATGCCTTGTTAATTTTGCTTCAACTAATGTGGATAAAAGCTTCTTCTCCACTCATTTGTTGTTTAGGCTGTAGTTTAGTTAGCTCAATGTGTGCTCTTTCATATCCTACGGGACAATTTGGAGACTGAACAATGTTTTGTCCCATTTTTCAAAAAGTTGTATAGGCGAGTGTCCCAAAGCTTATACTGGTCGCATATCCCAACTCTAAATCCAACCAACTCCTTCTAATCCTCAACCGTTTTCTGACGCTTCCTTCTTTCATAACTTAAATCAAACGATATCTCAGGCCTCAAACGCTGAAATTTTATTGAAATTCTATTTCAACAAGCATCCGGTACTCAAGTTTAGTTTCGAGCCACTCCCTGTTATTTTCAATTGTTTTTGGTGCGCTTCGACGCATGCGAGGACTTAAAATAGTTTTTAGTGACGGTACAAAGAAACAAACGTTTGGTATCGCTTTGCCGGATCGTTTTCCGGAGACTGTCAAATTCAAAAGGTCAAAATGTACATTTGAATTCAAAGTTTTGATAAATATAGGACCCCACTTTTTGTTCCACTTATTCCATTTTTGTGATGGAAAGACTATTTGAATTTGAACCTACTGATAATAATCGGCACTCAAAAATTTAAAATCAGCATAATATTTGTAATATCAATGATGGGCTTAGGGCTATAGAAAAAAATAAATGCTTTTAAATGGCGCAAATAAGCAACAGCCAAATAGGATAATGCTGAAAGCACGATGCACGCTAGTACGCTAAATAACAGTAAACACATGAAGCGATAAAGCGCGATAGTAAACAGCTGTCTAAAAATCAAAAATCCAGACCCAAGATTACTCAATTTTGCTTAAGTCAACCCAGAACAGTTTCTCAATTAATGGTGATGCCATGTTGCCTCGGATATTACCGTTCTGTAACCGTAACATAAACGATCCCATAGTTGATCCATTGGTACACAAAACGGGATCCGTTTACAGATAACCGTCACGTCTCTGTTGGACCACGCACATTCGCTGAATCTACTGCCCAAATGAGCGTGATCGTTCGTTGAAGTGTGTCTTTCGACGCTCGGTATGGATACAAAAAAATTATCACAAAAATGTCGGAGTCGCGGCAAAACATACCTTAGTATGTGATCTACCAAATTACCGATTATATTGAGATACGTTTATGTCTACTCTTGATTAATCCGGATAAAAGGTTCTCCCTTATCTGCTCAAAAATGGCCGGTGATAAACGGTGTTCTCGGTCTTTGTAAAACAGATTTCCATCCATCATATACAATTTTCGTATAAGTCAATTGCTTCATTGTTTTAAAATTTTAAATGGATACAGCACTTTTGTCGGGCGGAAACCATGCCCACTGCTAATGTATTACTTAACGGTGTAAGCAGATTTGGATTCAGACCTATTGACTCCGACAATAAGTTTGTACGTCTGAAGTTAAAATCGCGGTTGGATTTTGATACGCTCTAGGAAAAAATTTCATTTTTTCAAAAACTTTTGTGGTTGTTTGGCTGTATTATCTTCGCTGCTTTCATGAAAATGTTTTGCAATATTAAAAAGTAAATCGATGAGTGATAAAACTCAATACCACAAATATTTATTTTTAGGTTAAGCGACTTGGGTGACTTGACATTTCGAATTTAGCCAAAACTGATCATATGTTTTAAAGCGCAACAATTGGGCTTTAATCGGACACAAAAAATTTCATTATCTTTAATAGATTTAAAGTTATTGCGGTGGAAACATAAACGAATCAATGTTTTTATAAGTTAAAAAAAATCACTTGGGATTAAGGTTTTGGAGTTCGAGATGACAACCTAATATCGTGAAATACGACTTCATGTGCCCGGTGACATACTCAACGTAACCTAACAGGTTTGATCTGAAAGTTCTACTTAAGCAAAAAAACAACTTGATAGATTTTCAGAATGGCTCCACCAATAATAATTGTTTACTAATCAACAATAATTCAAAATACCCCTAATAAAAAAAGTTTTAATTTTTTTTTTATATTAAGTTTTGAAAATACAGCAGGTTTTACTAAAAAAAATAGCATTATGGCCAATAGTTTTTAGTCCATTTTTGCTTTAAATCTGTGATTTGCAGAACTGTCCTTAAACAAACCCAAAAAATTACTGAGAATACTGGAAACAAACAGTATTTTATTGATTTTATTTTTGGCTGCATAATTTACCATAATGTAAGTTTTTTTTTGCTATTATTTTAATTGTTTGTTAAAAAAATGGATCCAAAATATTGTTATTAAAAACAATATGTTTTTCATAAACAATAAAAGGTTTTTTTAAATTAAGCTTTGAAAATGAAATATAGCTAGTAAAGCTTCCAAATTTAAATGATAAATTTTTTATTTGAATTGAATTAATTTTGTTGTTACTTATAATGAATACAAAATCATTTATGAAGACACTCTTATTGTACGTCGATCTCTTTTGGTATCATTTAAATTTTTTTAAATGTATTTTTCAGGATTCTACGAAAAAAAACACAAAATGTCTATTTATTCACATTTTTCATATAAGACAAGGAAACCCACAAATATTGCTCTTAAAATAGATTTTTTTGTTCAATAAATCACTGCAGTCTAAATATTAATCCTCTTAAGTAAATACGAGGGTTAGGTTAAGAAAATTTGAAAAATGCTGACATATCATTTGTTCTAAATCTTATCCAATCACACTTTTTACAGAACTCAAATATTTGGCCACCAACATTGAATCAGTTTAGTTAAATTCGAGGTGAGAGAAGCGGCGCTATTCAAAAGAATCAGACAGGAATGCGACAGAGGGCTAGAATTAATGAAAGAAGTTTTATGCCTGCTAAGTCTAAATGACAAATATTGAAAAGGATTAGGTTCAGAATGAAACAGTGGCGTATACTTAAAAACATAATAAAATTAAAAGAAATAAGTAAAGTGGGTAAAAAAATTAATAACACGAGATCCGACCGCTAATATCTGCAGGTATCTGATTTTCTTATAAAACCAAATATACCGGAGAATAGAATAGAATACAGCAGGGTTGCTTTGCAAAATTTAGCGGCAACTCCCCCTAATTAAATATACCGGTTTATCCATGGGCATACATTTCCCTCTTTTTTTATGCACTTTTAAGATGGAAAAATAAAACTTGGGGTTGTCATATAACGTCAAACTTGACGTTTTGTTGACAAGTCACGTAACTTTTGGTGATTTTCGGATTTATCGGAAACGGCCTTAACTTTTAATTTTTGAACGAGACATCTTGTATATTATTACATTTTTGGATTCCTGGTACCCCAATTCTTTTTGTATTAATGCTGTAAGAAATTTTACATATGGAGTTCTGTTGGCTGCAGAATGTGTCCAGAAATCCAAAAATGTAAAAATATGCAGGGTGTTTCATTTCAAAATTTAAAGTTTAGGTTGTTTCCGATGAAAGCGCCAGACACCGGAAGTCACGTGACTTGTTTAAAAACGTCAAATTTGACGTTATTTGATATCACCAACTCTTTTATTTTTCTAGGAAATGAAGAAACTTGGTATTTCGTGCAAATTTTTTTATTAAAACAAACCCTAGCAGAGCGCTTTCGGTAAAACCATCATCAGTGCTATTCGTCGTCAAGCCGGAGTCGTAGCAATTTAAGCCAACATAATATGTTGTAGGTCATTAGCAAACTATATCACATTATTATATAGAATTAAAATTAAAAATAAAACAACTTTGAATAATGTTTCATTTTTACCTTTTATAGGATGAATTTTAAAGAATTAACTACACTAGTATACCATTTTGTGGAAAGACAAACATTTAACAAAGTGGTATACCAGTGTAGTTAATTTTTTAAAATTTACCCTTTAAGAGGTAAAAATGTGACATTATTCACAGTTGTTTAGAATTTATGTAATAATGTGATAGTTTGCTAATGTTCTATTACATATTACGTGGGCTCAAATTGCTACGACTCCGGCTTGACGACGAATAGCACTGATGATGGTTTTACCAAAAGCGCTCTGCTAGGACTTAGTTTAAAATAAAAAAATTTGCACGAAATACAAAGTTTCTTCATTGCCTATATTTTAACGTGCACACAGCCACAATCAAGTTACATTTTTATTATTATTATCTTGAAAAGTGCAGGAAAAAAGATGGTGGTCCATGCTTCTGGATCACCCGGTATATTTAATTAAAAGTAGTTGCAGCTAAATTTTGCCAGACAACCTTGCTCCAATCTAGTTTACCATCATGTAGTATTCATAAAAATGTAATTAAAGAAAAACAGATACCTGCAGATTTAAGCGGCCGGATATTTGACTATAATAAAGCACTTTTTTGTGAAAATTTTTTTAATTGTCATTTTAGTGTGAAAATAACATCTAGGCATTTATGTCAAAAAATACTATTTTTCGGTGATCTATTTCTGAGTATTATTAACGTATACAGAATCATTCATTAATGGCCCTTATTATTGCATGATTGTGACGTGTCTATAAAAATAGTCTTTTTAGCTACTTGTTTTTTTTCTTTTCAAAGAGCACCGAATTTTCATTCTTATACTGATCCAACTATAAATACATGTCTTTTACTTGAAGTCAGCTTTAGAAACAGGTGGTATAAAACTGTATTTTAAACTGATAAGAACGACACAGTTTTACTAGTTTGCGAAAATAATATTTCCATTGATATTTGCAGGTTTCAATCCTTTCCCAGGGTAGCAGATGATTTTATATATTGTTGTAAGAAAGCCTGGAAAAATATAAACATCTATCCCGAATTATACGTGTATATATTTATCCACATTTATAAAAAAAAAATTCTTAAAACTTTAACGCTCATAGTTTAAAAGTTAATAAGTTCCGGACTTTTTTTTTGTGCTTTTTTTATATTTTTATTCAAGAAGTCCGTCTGCGAAATATTACGCGATAATTAGAAAAAAAAAACAAAAATATAACAAATAATAAATATATATTAAAAAAAAAACAAATATTAAAAAGTATGTTCTTTATGTAAATAAAGAATAAATTGTAATTTGTTTATTTTAAACTAGTTTAAATCCAAAAAAATATATATATATATATATATATATATATATATATATATATATATATATATATATATATATATATATATATATATATATATATATATATATATATATATATATATATATATATATATATATATATATATTATATAAGTACATATATATATATATACCAAGTATTCATTAAATATATATATATATATATATATATATATATATATATATATATATATATACTTGATTTTCAAGTAAATTGAAAAAGTACTTGAAGTAAAACAAAGTACTTGAAGTAAAACAAAGTACTTGAAGTACACCAAAGTACTTGAAGTAAACCAAAGTACTTGAAGTACATAAAAGTACTTAAAGTAATTAAAAGTCCTTCAAGTAAAACAAATTATACTTGAGTAGTATTTTTTGTAAGGAAGTTAGGGGTTTATTCCTCAAAATGGGGTTTTCCAACAATTCCTAAAAGCTTTAAGGACTGAGCGCTACGTCATTGAAAAGTAAGCCAGTCGTTAAAAACTATAGTTAGAAAAACAAGTAGGGTTGAAGTGTCCTGTTTTAAGTCGGGATCTTATGCATCCGATGTCCGAAATAATGTAAAATTTCGTATGTAAATTTATGGCAACAGGCCTACAATGCCGTATTTGGGTGAGCGCTTGGGCCTTAAACTACTATAGGAAATATTGGTTTTTTCCAAAATGGGTTTTTTCCTGTGGTTGCCAACGGGTTGACGTTGGCACCCGTTGGCATCCGATACATCTGTCAAAAGCGAGTGTTTTCATATGAGTGCCTACAGCAGGTGGCACCCAAAACCTTTTTTTGGGAAATATTTTAATTTCCCATCAACACAAAATTAAGCCAGAATAACCTAACTTCAATTTTAATGTCGTTTCCATTTTATTAGTGAAAATTTTGTTTAAGTTGCCTAAAAAAATACAGGGCTTTTCGTTCAAATGAAGGTAATAATGAACGCATTCACAATACGAAATAGTTGGGAAACCGCTCCATCAAACGTCGAATCGCACCAATAGAATATTCTTGAACTGTCATTTTCGGGAGTGATTTGGAAACTGTTTCGTATCCTTAATGAGTTCGATAATAAAATTATCATGAAAAATGGCTGTTAGTATTCATTATTAAATATAACAAATTGGGTATCAAAATAAAGGATTTTTTATAAGGATTGATTTCGAAAAAAGAACAAAATGTCTAATTATCAGTAATAGTTACACTTGTCTTAGAAACAGCAGCGGTTGCGCGTATTTCTTGTTTTAACTTGTTTGTACGATTATCTAAGGCGTGTAAATTCGAGTACTTGGTTTATTTTTTACTTTAAGTACTTTTTATTTACTTGAAGTACTTTCTTTACTTAAAGTACTTTTTTTTACTTGAAGTACTTTTTTTTACTTCAAATACATCGTTATACTTCAAGTACTTAAATAAATACTTCAAGTAATTTACTTGGTCAAATCAAGTAAAAATCCAAGTATCTTCATAAAAACTAATCAAGTACAAGTACAAGTACCTCCTAATAAAAAGTACTTGAAGTAAAATACTTGAAGTACAAAAAAATACTTCAAGTAAAATTTTACTTAAAGTACTTTAAGTTTTGACAGCTCTGATTGCACAGAGAATCAAGCTATAAAAACGACTTTTCAAAAAGATTGCCCAATTTAGATCATGCTTTTTGGAATTTTATCTTAAATTATTTTTGTTTGTGTCATTATAGGTTTAAATCTATGGTTAACGACTCTTTGTAAAACATAATTATCTATTTTTCAGTAATGCTTTAAGGAAATTTTACAAAAAACTAAAAAGAAAATAAATATTTTAAATAAATAAATTGCTATTGTAATACCTACGACACTGTGTGGTTACTAATGGTACAATTTTTCATTGCGGTACGTTCCTTTGTAGGGTGAAATTCCTTTGTAAAATAAATCTACAGGGGGTAACAGATAAAAGGTGTGAAAAGAAGAAATAGAAATGAAAACAGTTAGTTTTTAAGCCAACCATCTTTTGGATTTGTTTCAACTTGTTACATAATTAAAAATCCCAAGAAAAAAACCTCAAAATATTTAAAATATTTATCTACGTTTCGGTGGAAAATCTACCACCGTTGTCAAGATAAAATTAACCAATCTAAGATGTAGTGCAATTTTTTTTTTCATTAAATTTTTATCTAAACTAAAATATTATCAAAATATGTTGTTGCAGTAATATTTTATAAATAGAAAATTAACAGTTTCAGAAATATATAAAAAGGAGATGCTAAATTAAAAATCCATTATGTTTATTATTTTAGATAAAAAGCACATAAAAACCTAAAACTTTAATTACAATAAAATATTATGTTTTTATGATTGTGACATCCTGATTTTATGATCTTATGTTGCGTTATGATGTGAAAGGTATGCAAGGAATAAGGTTTATTACATGACTCATACTAATATTCTGTTATTTTAAAAAGTCATAAGAAGTAAGATATTTATATATCATATTAAGTTAATATACAATTTCAGTTTAATAACTGATTACAGTGCACCGACGTGTATTTTTTAGGGGTGTGCGAATATTTGAACTTTCGAATTATTTGAGGCGAATCGAACACGAATAATTCGATTGGCATTTCAAATAGAATATTCGAATAATTCAAAAAGTTCGAACTATTCGAATAATTCGAACTATTTAAATAGTTCGAATCAGTCGAATAGTTCAAACTATTTAAATAGTTTCAACTATTGGAATATATCAAACTATTTGAATGATTCGAATCTTTTGAATAATTGGAATATTAGAATTGAAAACTTTTTTTCTGATTATTTAAAAACAGGAATTAATTTTGGCGGCAATTTTGAAATGTTTGTGATAATTTAAAGTTTCCAGTGTATTTTAATGCAATTCATAATTATTGAATCCACAATATTGGAAAGTTCTTGTGGTGGTTACTTATAACTTATAACATACTCGGGTAGTATATTAAATTATTTTTGCCAAATTTTTTCTTTTGATTATTAACCTTTAAGATTAGCCTTAAAAGCAAAAAAAACTATTCGAATAGTTCGAACTATTCGAATAGTTCAAATTATTCGAATAGCTTAAATATTCGATTCGAAATTCGTATCGAATATTACTATTTGAATCGATTCGAATATTACTATTTCGATTCGATTTGACAATAAATATTTTTTTATATTTGAACCACTTCACCCCTTTCAAAAATTCTGAGCAAATTCAAGGGTCTTGCTTGTACCTAATACTAGCTAATTTTGGAGAAAAAATGGGTTTTTTAATGTATCGTTGCGTTTGCGCGACCTCGCGAGAGTTTAAGAAACTTAAAAATAATTTTTAGGTATTTTTCTTGACCACTTTTACGTAAAATATTTTTCCCTAATGTTGTGCCCTTAATAGTTTCCGAGATACAGCTGGCATCCTTGCTAATTTGAACACCTAGTACATCCAGAAAGTTCCTCGTGAAAATTAAAAGCATCGGACGCCCCCTCCCCCCAAGACTTACCCCGGATTATGATATCGATATTTTTGTGTTTTTTTTGAATATTTAAACCTTTCAAAACTACTGCACAAAATTTAGGAGGCTCTTTGTAACATCAGAAAAACTCCCGTAAAAATTAAAAGCATCGGACTGTCCCCCAAGACTAACCAAAAATTATTAGATCGATATTTTAAGATTTTTTTGTATTTGGACCACTTCACATATTTTAAAAATTCTAAGCAAAATTCAAAAGGCTCTCTTATGCCACTCAAAAGGTTTGGTGAAATTTATTTGTAAATTTGAAATTAGCGGGAAGTTGCAGGGATGGCCTGTTGGGTCAACCTTTTTATATATACAGTTATTTGTTGCTTAAAACGTACCAATTTATGTTGAATATAAAGTTAAATAAAATTTTAATCCTCTTATTTTAAAACACAGTAACAAATAATTTTTAACCTGATGTTTTTTCAGTATAATTACTATTTCTATTACTTTTTTTGACTAGCTTTAATGTTTTCTTTTCTTTCAAATATTTTTATTGAAGTATCTTTTATTTAAAAATTAAATTTTTTTTCTCAATTTAGGATACAATTTTTTTTCAGAAGGCAAATCGAAAAAAAAACTGTGAGAATGGTCAGTAACTGTGTTTTAAAATTGTGCAGGTAAATGATGTTTTATAAGGAAGTTTCCTTTCATAAATGTATATTCTAATACACACACACTTTTGTTAATTTATAAAATTTGGGACACTTTTACTTAATAAAATTGCAACGTGTATAATAATGCTAAATATAATCCTAATAATAAAAAAAGTTATTTTATTTATTAAAATATAAAGATAATTTCAATACAAATGCACTTTTTAAAGAAACTTTGCCTCCCTAGAAAAGAGTGATCGTAAAGTAAGCGTATTTTCTCACCCTTGTCAGAGACCTTAAAAAATACCTTAAAAATATTCTGCATATATCAAATTATTGGTAATAAAACATCAAGATAAGCATATTCTTTGGTTTTTGAAAAAATATCGAAAATCGCCCCTAATTAGGGGTTAATATGATAACGCAAAACTGAAATATATAAATAATATAAATGAGAATAAAGCGATTCTTATTGTATTTTTTATGTAAAATAAAATCTTACAAAAAGAAAATAATTTACTTTTATATTAATGAAACAAATAGAGTTAAAATCGCTGAGGGGGTAAAATCATCCCCTAAATATGAAAAAAATAAAAAATTACTTGAAAAATCTAGAAAAAACTACTAGGATATTCCAAATTATTAAAAAAATCCAATCGGGTACTTTCCTTTAAAATCTATAATAACTAACCACAACTAACCACCCCTGTAGCGAAGGGGTAAACTACCCCCGAACGTGAGAAAAGTAAGATCTAATATAAAATATTCGACAATTTTGTTATTTTGCTATATTTTTTAGTATGTTATCACGTTCGGGGGTAGTTCACCCCCTCGTTACAGGGGTGGTTTCCATAAATATATACTGGTGGGAGGTACACAATTTGAATTTCTAATAATTTAGAATATCTGAGTATTTTTTCCAAAATTTTAAAGTAATTTTTTTTTCATATTTAGGGGACGATTTAACCCTCTTATCGAGTTAAAGGGTGGACTTATAACTATATTACGCCCTTATTAATATGAAAACAAATTATTTTTTATTTTTATAATTTATTTTATACAAAAAATACTTTTATTCGTATTGATATTATTTATATATTTTAGTTTTGCGTCATTATATCAACCCCTAATTAGAGGTGATTTTCGACATTTTTCGAAAAACCAAAAAATATGCTTATCTTGTTTTTTTATTGCCGATAATTTGATATATGCAGAATATTTTTAGAATTTTTTTTAAGGTCTCTTGCAGGGGTGAAAAAATAGGCTAAAAATATGCTGTCTATGAATCAACAACAGACAATTTTTGTGAAAAGTCGCATCAATAAATAAAGCCTTTAACGAGAAAGTACCATGTTTGCCAAAAGAATTTATTTTCAAATATTTAATTTTGTGTGGTCACCTTTTTTACCATGTAATTCCAGGACCATCACCTATTTGTTAAGACTTGTTACTAATAGTTTACCACACCTAACATAAAAGAAAAAAGGACGATTTATTTTTGGAGTAAATTCCACATTTTTTCGTTAAATGGAAGTTAACCAGGTGTGAAAAAATACCCTTATTTAAAAGGTCCGACAATAGAGAAGAATGGAGCTTTGACACGGGATTTATGAAAAGGTAGGTATAAGAAAACGTGCTGTAGTGCGTAAAGTTATTGTACTACCCAAATTCCAAATATACTATTTTTCTTAAGAATTGTCAGTTATTTCAACAAAGAACAGGACGCATTGAAAGAAAAAATGAATGAAGCACTGGCGCCGGACTGTCCCGTCTTTTGTGCTAAAGAAGTGGGTTCTTTATTAAAATGACTATTACACCTGTGTCAGTTTCTTTTCATACAAATAATGGCGAGAATGCCATGGAATAAGGGCAAATGATTCAACTTTTAGAAATCTCGATTTTCTTTGTATAAAAAATAAAATGTTTTCTTTGACGTTGAGCATAATAACTATTTTAAAACAGGAATATTTTTGAAGGCGGTGTATCAATTATTATTTTAATAGTCTGTGTAATTATACAAACATAATTTTTTACTTTGAAAACTTACGTTTTAGGTATCCCGCGAACCAGTAGTAAAAGTAACTACTGTCATTCAGAGCGTTGGGGATCATACCAAAGAATATAAACCTCAATAAGAAGCGACATATCGTCAAAGAATATAAACCTCAATAAGAAGCGACATATCGTTCCCAATAGCATTGGTTATATGGGAAACAAATTTTTGACGTCACGTGTAGACGGAATGACACTTAAACAGCTTGGGGGTACACTGAGAGAAATATCAACGGTAAAAATTCAGTTTTACACGGGAAAAATTTTTCTCATCATATCATTTATATCATACATTGCAGTCCTGGAAAATCGTCCCTTTCAAGGAGCTTTTTTTGCAGTCTTTTTAGGGTTGGTTATTCTCAAAAAAGATTAGATTATTTTTGAGAAAAATTAGTTTTGGGCAAAGCGATGTTTACAGGGGATTAAATTTTGCAATTTTTCTTTAAAAAATTAATATTATGTAATTTTTGTGTAAACAGATGTAAAATAATTATAGGAAATCTTTATTTCAAAATTGTAATTAAACAATAAGTAAGTATTAATATATGGTTTTTGAGGTCTTCGAGTACCTATGCACAATTAAATTTTGTAATCCATTTTACGTCTAACTAGTGTAGTTGAGTGTAGTTGACTGTATAACATTTAAAAAAAAACGAATAGTATACAGTTTTTTGTTTTCGCTAATTACTCTTGATGTACATCTCCCATTTCAAAGAAAAAGAGAAAAAAGTTTTAAGGCATGTGATTCTATAGGTTTCTGGGGTTAAAAATTCAGTGGAGGGATGTTTTTTTTTTGTAAAACGGTACCTATACCGTACTACCTTTACTATAAATGTATATCCTTTCATTTTTACTGTAAAAAAAAAACAACACTACAATGTACTTTAATTTTTTTATTACATAAACATATAATTTAGCATTTCCTATATTGATAACAACAACAAAATTTCTTAGTGAGAATATATTAATATACAATGTACAGCATGCTTTAATAAAAAGAGTGTTCCCCATTAAATTAATTAAATTTGAAAGTTGGTTTATGATTTGGAAAAAAATCTCAGTAGATATTTTGGAAAGAATAGAGTGGAAGAACTTGATAATCAAGGTGGCTCGAAACATCACTAACATAAACAATTTTAGTTTTTTAAAGGCTAAATGCCAAGGCTAGAGCTTGAATGTTCAAGGTGAGATAAAAAATAGTGACTTTTAAAAAAAAGTAGGCAAACAGTTTATTGAAATGACAAAATCTGAAAGTTACATCGACTTGTTACCGTGACTATAAATTAATTATAGGTGTGATACAATTTTTAGTTTTCCTATCTTTTGACTGGTACTTTAGATCACGATTGGTATATTTCATCGTATAAAATATTTTAAGCCTAACAAATTATTTTATAATGTACATTTTTTGAAAATCATTGCATGGATGGGTAAATTCTATTCTTTCCATTTCATTTAAGAGTTTATGTGAAACTTCCTGTTTTATACAACTTATCTTCAAACTTAGTTTTAAAAGCATGTTCCAAATCAAAAACATATTTAATAAACAAATCGAGAGGGTGCTGCAACGCTCCATGAATGTTTTTTGTAGTGTCGTAAGCTTTATAATACAGTGTGTATCAGCCAAATGGAATAAATTCAATAATAAATAAACGGGGGCGTGTTCGAAAAAACACTCGGACACAGTATCGGTATTTTTGGTTGCGCATTTTTTTCAGTAAATACTTTTTATACAGGGTGTGTCATGTAATAGTGGCCAATACTAACTTTCCTAATTTAAATGCAACGCCCTGTATATTAGTCAATTTTTGAATTCTTCATGTACAATGCCCTATACCTATTTTTAACTATTTTGGAAATATTACGTACTTTTAGATGTATTGTACTTGCATGCTTGCCACTTTCTTGAAAGTTACTTTTTGTGCATATACCTACTAGAGGCAGCCTTGGGAACAAGCGTTCGAGAGAGAAGCAAGAATGGGTGTATGATCTCTCTCCCTCTTTTAATTTGTCGGCGGTGTATACACCCCTTCCGCCAATTAATCAGCACAAGGCGCGAGAGAAAAGTTATACAGCTATTCTTCTTAGTCTCTCGCACGCTTGTCCGCACAGCCGAGCGGCACGGCAGTTACAATACGGGCCGAAGGAATGATGTTTTTAAAAAACAATTTTTCTTGGAAAAAATACTTTTTATTTTTCACCAAACTCGAAAATTGTAACAAATTTATTATTTTTTTTGGGAGGAACGGGAACGAAAACTAAAGTTACAACAGTTTAAGCTCAACTAACAGAAGTCATCCTAAAAATATATTATCTAGCTATATTTATAACCTTTCTTATCTCTATTTCTAAGAGTGGTAATTAATGCTTATAAGGTAATTATACAGAATGTAACTCGGCTGCCTCTAGTAGGTATATGCACAAAAAGTAACCCTCACGGAAGTGGCAAAGATGCAAAGGCAATAGATGCAATAAACCTGAAAACGCTTAACATTTACGAAACAGTTAAAAATTGGTATAGGACATTGTACAAAAAATATATCTAGAATTCTTTGAAAAAACCACAAATTGAATAATATACAGGGTGTAGCATTTAAATTAAGAAAGTTGATACTGACCACCGTCACATGATACACCCTGTATAAACAATTTTAGTTGAAAAAAATGCGCAATTAAAAATACTAATCGATATGTCCGAGCATTTTTCGGAATATGCCCCCATTTATTTAATATTGAATTTATTTCATTTGGCTGATCCACACTGTATATTAACAAAGAATTAACATCTAAAGATTCGCATTGTGATCTATAATTTTTACAAGTATCACAATTACTATGCACATTTAGTGCTTTTTTTTAAAGATATCCACAAAAGTGAAGGAAACGAATAAAACAGCACATAAAACTCAACAAAGCACTAAACGAAACATGTAATCCCGGACTAATAGCTGCCGGCAGCGGGTTGACAGTTAAACAGCTTTGCCCCCTCCTAAAAATTTTGGGACTTCGAATAATGTCGCTTCTTATTGAGGTTTATATTCTTTGATCATACAATATTGTTGTCAAAGCTTTGGCAAATACAGTCGCATTTAGTTACATTAAAACTGTTAGAAAGAAACGTAATTAGACAGTATTGTTTTTCCGACATGAATGTTTGCCAATACTGGTTTGACACTGGCTAAATTGTACTGACCACATAACTTTTTGAGACAGGCGTCCTAGAGTCGCGGATGTACAGGGTGATCCCCTATAATGTCGCCCGCCTAAAACTTTCATATTTTAACCGTTTGAAAAAATTTAAAAGTATGGTTATTTAGGTACTTAAAAATACTTTTTTTCCACCCATAAAAAAATTGAAAAATGATAAATATACAGGGAAAAATATAAAATGTCTTTTTTTTTATGGACTATATATAAATATAAATTTTAATTCCTCTGTGCATAATTCATATAACATACCATACACCTAAATGTGATAGTTTTTGAAATATTTGCTTTTAAAACCTTAATAATAAAATATCATAATAGCCAAGTATTTTATTAAACAACTATCAGATCAAGAAATATAGAGAAATATAAAGATGGCCTACCGGGCCTCCATTTTCTTCAACACATCGTATAAGTTTGCTTCGAAGTTTGTCTAATTCATCAGTTATGAATGCTGGGTTATTTTCATTAAAATTTTTTATTTCATGCCGTATTAAATCTATAAGATGATTGAGGTTTTCAATTTGGTGGCTGTATACACGGTTTTGTATATAGCCCCAAAGAAATGGGTGTCAAATCGGGGCCATTTAATTGGAGCATTTCTCCGATCCATTCACGAAATCTGTCATTTGGGTTATTAACTAGAGCACGAATTTTATGAGGGAGTGCCACAACCTGTTAAAAAATGGTATTTTGTGCATTTAAAACAGTATCAAAAAAATACGGACCAATAAATCGATCGGCCAAACCACATATTTACGGATTGTCGCCCTTGGAACTTAAATTCCCTATAAGAATGAGGATTCTCTCTTGCCCACTGTCTGGTAGTTTTTCAGTTAAATAGGCCTCTCGTAGAAAAGGTAGACTCGTCGGTCCATAAAACTATTTTCATATTTTTTTAATTTATATTAATTCTATTTAAAATCAGTTGGCAAAATATGACCCGATCTTCTTTTTAAATTTGGGTAAGCTTTGTATTGGGTTTAATTTTATTTGGCTTTAAATCCCATTTTTTAATTCTATAGACTTTCCCATTTAAAGTTTGCTTAATATTTTCTTCTGCTTCTCGTAATGCCTTTAAAATGTTTGGTATGGAATTCTTTGGATTCTCTTCTATGACAAGCAAAATATTTAATGCTGCATTTTCATATACGTTTACAGTTCTTTTTTTCCTTGGTAAAATTGACGTTTCTTGTAAACGTTTTTCTATTGGGACATGCGTATCGATATCTTCTAACATATTTCTAATGGCAGAGACAATTAAAATTATTTTTAATCTAATAAGTTAAATTAATTTATTTTTCACAAGACAATTGTAACAATATTGACATAATGTCACTACAGTTATTTATTTTCAACAAACATTTTGCTTTCCCAAGGCTTTTTGATTTGTCATAGTCGTTTAAAAAAATATTGGACGGAAATGCGAATATTTGAGAAACGGTTGAAATTAGGTATATGGTATATTATATGAACTATGCTTGAAATTTTACGAGGAATCAAAAAACATATTTATATATAGGGTGATCCATTGAAAAAAAACACTTGTTTTTGTTTTATTTTTCCCAGTATACTGATCATTCTTCAAATTTTTCATGGGTAGAAAAAAAGTATTTTTCAATACCTACATAACTAGCCTTTTAAGTTTTTTCGGAAATAAAAAAGTTTCAGGGGGTACAGTTATTGAACCAAAAAAATTAATAAAATATCCGTGCCACCAGGTTATCACCCATTGCCTTGGGGCACATGTGTTTTAGTTTGTTTCATTTAATAAATAGAATATTTTGAATTAATTTTTAGATGGATCGGAGCTGGTATACTTACTTGTACCAAAAAATATATTTATTAGCGAATTTTTTAATGGTCAAAATCACTTTTTTGCTTTTACCTCCTTTATTACTTATTTTATTAAAGATGTATAAAAAGACCTTTTTATAGAGCCTACTAAAAGGCATACTTTTTGTTTTTTACATTTTTTGTACCTCTTTTAGTTATTGAGATATTTGCGTTTTTATTTTAAATTAAAATCGTTAATATCTTAAAATTAAAAGAGCTACAAAAAGTTTCATATAAAAAAAACTGACATAGTTTTATTAGACCATAAATTTTAATTATATATGTTTTGCCCAAAATCAATAGTTTTTGAGTTATATTAAAAAAAAATTTTCAGGGTTTTTTAAGTAAAAAAAAAATAATTCGAACCCGCTGAGCTGAGGCAGCAGTGCGACTTTGAATTGACCCTTTCGTAGTAATATAAAACAATGTTTTACGCGTATCTCTTATTGGCTTGGTTTTTGGCGGTGGCCTCCCGGACTATTATAACAGGCATGAGTGCTTAGGAAAATAAATTTTTAAATTTATTAAGCATAGATAGTCTAACCCAATAGTTATTTAAGTGAGACACACTAAATGTCAGGAATAAATTTCCAAATTTATTAAGCATAGATCGTCTAACCCAATAGTTAGTTGAGTGGGACACACTAAATGTCAGGATGCAATTAGAAAATATGTATATTTATATGTCTATGTGAACTTGTAACTTTTCTAAAAGGTGCAGTTAGGGCTCGATATTTATAAATGTTCATTAATTGTTGTTTTATAGTATTGTGAGGTAATATTATTTCGAGCATAGACAGGGTGTAGTAGAAATCGTTAAATATTATCTGTGTGTCTGCCACTGTCGTAATGACAGTAGCATTAATAGAGCAAAACATCTAAAATTGGAGTTGTTATTTTTTTCCATAAAGGATAAATTATAAAATAAAACATTATAAGAACCCTCTTTTTGCTATTAGTTAAAAATTAACTGCATTTATCAGTGCTTAAAAATAAACTTTACAGCTTATTACTAATATTTCTATAAAGATAATTTAAAACAATGACGTTGTCAAAACCAATCCTTTCAACACGGAAATTAAATGCCCATAAGCAAAGATTGATACTACTACGAACTATAATATTCTTTGCCATAAGTAAGTAAACTAACGAAAACAATGTATTTAATAATATTGCATCTTATACCAAAAAACACTATTTACTTTAAGTGGAAGTTCACTATTGATAAATGACCACGTTTTATAACATAATTACATAGTAATAGTGTTTTAGACAGGGTGGTTCAGAAAGAATTCCTAAAAATTCGAGTAGTACTAAAATAATGCTTGAAGCACGTTAACACTTAAAAAATAAGATAAAATCGTGGTAATTGACTAGAAAGTTGTGGCAACGCTGATTTTGAGGGCGCTAAATCGAAATTTTAGTGCAAAACGTTTTGTTTTTAGATATCCATCATCAAACTTAAAATACAAACTAACCTCATTTACACTTTTCTTCCTGTAAAAATCAAGAATGTTGAACAAAAAAAGGAGGAATATAGTGAACATAAGGTTAGTTTGATTTTTAAGTTTAATGATGGTTATCTCGAAAACGAAACGTTTCCCACTATTTTTTTTTTCAGATTCGTGATCAGCACAATTACACAAAAAACCCCCGTATACCATAATTGGTCAAAATCTGGACAATTACCAGAGAGGGATAACCAAACAAGTAGTGGCATCTTAAATCAAGAGCTCTCTGGCAGCAGTAGTAACTCAATTAATTTAAAGGTAAATCAAAAAATGAAAGGGTCCCCTGGTTCTACGGATGATGACATCTTCAACCTCGGTCGGGGGACAGTGAATGGACTGATGTTAAAAATAGGATATTATTGGAACAGGATTAGTGTTACGTGATGAAATAAAAAAAAAATAGGCCACAAAAATGGTCCGTTTGTTCACTGGCGTATATTGACTACAAAAAGTAGTCGCATGTAATTGCTTCTGAGCTTGGTCTTTACAGCTCTAATATCTTGAGTACAGGTTTGGTCGATATCTAAATATCGATAATTTTCGTGGCTTTATGAGGGCAGAGTAGCGCACTGTCGGCAAGCTGGTCTGCTTCTAAATTGTTCCCGTATCGACCCCTTTCTAGCTTAAGTTTTGTATACTTATCAAGGCCGAATTCCATGCCAACATCTCTGGTATATATTCGTAAATAACTCTAAGAGACTGTCGTAGGTCTCGCTCATTAGCTGCGTAGAGTTTTAGATCATCCATACAAAACATATGGGTTACCTTATGCTCACGTTTTTCAGCTGGTCCACAGCAGAACCTGCGTGGCTCGGTAATGGTTTTTTATGCTCCAAATGTTATAGAGAACTTTAATCCTGAAAGCTTTGTAGCAAATATTGAGGCAATGATCAGTCTATAGTTGGGATGTTTTAAATCTCCCTCCTTTGTTAGCAATATAGTCCGGGCATCTACAAATCACTCGAGAATTTGAGTGTCCCTGTTAGGCCAAGAATCAAACATTCCGACTAAATGCGGTTGTGTACTGGGGAATTTCTTCCACCAGTAGTTGTTAATACCGTTTGAACCAGGTGCAGGATGGTTTCTTACATCATCTAGGGCGTTTTTTACCTCCTCCGATATAATCGGTGCAATATACTTTATAGTTAATCAAAGCAGTGTCCTGTTGTAACGGCTTTGAGATATTCCTTCCAGAACTGTTCCACGACATTTTCTGGTGGCGGATTTTCAACAGTTGGTGTTGAGTTTGCAAGAAAGCTAGGAGGTTTAGTCATAAATTTATTTGTGTTTCTTATACCCCTAGCCTTTTTAACAAGCTGTTATTAATAACACCCAAGAATCGTATGCGGTCTAGGCAGCGCCGTTTGATGATTAGAAGCGTTATTCTGCTAAGTGTATGGTATTTTTGGCGTAGCTTCAAGGCTATTTTTTTTAAATTTTTTTAGCGAAAAGTCCACTGGCTGATATATATTTTAATACACATTAATTACGTGATGTCTCTCATGCGTCAGATCATTTTTTTGGTTATTTGCTGCATTCGGCTTTCGGTCTTTTGAAGTGTTTTTAAGTGCTGTGTAAGTACTGACATTAAAAATTAGACCAAGATCTGTTCCCAATTTTTTCCACTCTTTTTTGACTTGGTGTTAATAAAAATAATGTCTGTTTGAATGAAAAAGATTATCCATTAAAAGAGACAGATTAGTAAGAAACTTGCCAAGTCAAAAAAGAGTGGAATAAAATTGTGGACAGAATTTGGTCTAACTTTTAATCTCGGTACTTAAAGAGGCAGAGGCTTACAGAAGTGTTTTTGGTGAGATTAATTATATCAAAGTTATTTTAATATAATTAATCTCAACAAAAGCCTCTAGCGTAGAGAAAAGTAACTAAATGTCGGCTGGTGCTTTAATATGGGCTAGTAACAATTCCTAAAAACAACAAATTGGAGAAATAAGAAAAAAGAAACTACACAACCAGTGACAGTGAAGGTGAAGAGGATATCCCCATAGATTCGCACACTGATACAGATAACATAATAAACGAAAAAGCCCCTAGTTCTGCCAGCAAGGAACACAATGGAATAACTCTGGGTTTGATGCTTGATGTGTGACGTTTTTGCACATAATAATTGTGCTGGGCCAGAATTTGACACATGGATATAAGATTTTTGCCCGAAAAAAAAATAATTTTTTACAATTACCAAAGTTCTTGGATCTCTTACTTGATAGGCATTTTATGGTTGGTATTTATGATACCTAACGTGCCCAATATGGCCTATACCGACCTTCAGGGGTCGACTACGACCTCCAAGGGGTGTACGTAGTTAAATCTCTTAGCTCTTTATTTGCTATCAAATATACCTTTGAAACTGGAGAACTCTATCTAGTGATAAGTCTTCCTACGAGTACGATCAAGATCTTCTTTTTTTCTATTTTTCATCCACTGCATTGAATATCTACTTTTATTCGGAATATTTTTAGTGAAACTACTTATCCCCTGTATATTTAAATGTAATTTTCAGACATTGTAATGAAGCACAGAAAAAAAACTGAAATATTAACTTATTTCCAATATTCTAAATTTACTTTTTTAAAAAATCAAACAAAAGTATCTGATTTACGTGCAACTTAATTTCTTGCTAATAAATTACGTTGAAAAATTGTGTTTTCAGCTTTCTTGGTCTTATTGTGTAAACCAAACTTTTAGTTTAGGATTGTCTTTCATAAAATATCAGATGACACGTAGGTGTCGAGAACAGGTAACATTTATTTTGTGAAAAGAGTTGTACGATATCATTAAATTTAAAGAAAATATATAAAATGTATATACTTTATTTAGCAAATTAAAGGGTGAAGTTAAGACAAGGAAAAGCGTTTTTGTACTTTTTTATATTTTCGGCAGTATCGACACTCATGAATCCCATTAAAACCCAAAAATATCTGATGGCAGAAATATATCCTTCTTTTGCAAGCATTAAAATAATTATTTTCGTTATGAATAATGGCCTATGCATAAGGGGCTCGGGTCCTCTCACTTTTTGGAATAAATTTCATAAGTCTCAATCCATTTTTTTCTGGAAATCAGTTGGGCAGTATGAGGTCGTATGCAGTCTAACCAGATTTGGAAAAAAAACAACTCCTTCCACGCAACACGCTAGCGACGCACACAATGTGATCGGGACACCGAAAGGAGCCGAACGATGCCAAAGACTCTTGCCAGATTAGGGAAAAGTTTTCCTCTATAGTTGAATTTTTTCGGATATGCAGTTCCGACATTTTTTGCATCCTTAACTGCTACACTTTTGTAGAGAGAAACAATAAATTTACCAAAAAAAGTCATGTGTTTTTTTATTTCAATTGTTACTTGTCACATTAATGACACATTCCCAAGTTTAAAATTTTGCATTGTCAAAAAAAATTATCTGCGTGCGTCAAAATAAAAATGCCGAAAAAAATAGGAAATAGGCGACTAAACGAGCAAAGCCAGCTCATTATTCTAAATTTATTGGCTTTTTTTAAGCTAGAGAAGCAACAAGAAGCTGCAGGAATTGCCTTGAACTTTCAAAATGTGGTGAAAAGGACAGCTGCCGCAACGAAAGTGAGTGCAAGAGCAATATTTAATTTAAAAAAATATGGACTAAAATCGGACAAAAGTTTTAAAGAAGTATTATCAACAAGAAATAAAGAGCATATAAAAATTACTGACTATTTAAAAAGCAAGATCCGGGATACCATTTATCGCATGTATGCACTTAAAGAGAATATTACCATAAAATCTCTCCGTCAAAAATTAAATGATGAAATAAGCAATGATTTTATCTTCTCCATTAGTTTTTTGCGAAAATGATTAAAAGAAATTGGCTTTCGTAAGTAAAAAGTAACAACCGAAAGTATCTCATGGATTTACCAGATGTTTTTAATAAAATAATTAAATTTTTGAGAGAATACATAAAAAATATGAGTCTACTTCTAAAACGGTCTTATTCCAGTATTTCTTGATGAAACATGGATATTCAGTAAAGGATCTTTTAGAAATACTTGGTAGGATGATACCAAAGCCACAAGCTCTTCAAAAAGTAGTGAAGGTGTGTAAAAGTTGCTTTTATTCAAAAAGAAACCATTGGTAGGGGATCCTTTACACTTGCGCCCTAACATTTTTTCCGTTTTGATTAATGTGCTAGGGTTGGATTTGAAAATTGCCTTGGGATTAGGATTCGTGATAGGATGAAGGAAATATATGTTTCTAATTATACTAGACATCTAAATTAATACTATAAATTTTTTTTTCTTTTGCGCCGATGTTAAAACCGTTATTTTTTTAGGTTATAGATATATTGTCGTCAACGCCGGCAATAAAAACGGATTTATCAAGGGAGCTAGGTTAGTCTTTAAAAGTGGTACAAAGAGTGGCGACTACCATGATAGCATGAACCGCCAAAATTTCAAAAAATGGTTTAAATATGAACTTGTTCCAAATTTGCCGTCCAAATCATTAATTATCATGGACAACGCTAGCTACCACTTTGGGCTGGTAGAAGACATACCCCGCAAATCTTGGACCAAAAAAAGATTAATTCAAATATTGCCTTTCCTGAGACAGCTATGAAAGACCAACTCTGGGAGTTTAGAAAAAAAATATTTCCTTGACGAATATGTGAAACCTTTTGGTCATAAAGTTCTTCGCCTCCCACCGTACCATTGTCAATATAATCCAATCGAAATGGTTTGGTCAGAGTGCAAAAGAAAATATGACCAATACATTTCTACCTTAAAAGGAACCTCTTCCGAAGTGTTGGCAACGTGGGAAAAGGTACTTGCCGAAATAACCGCTGAGCATTGGCAGAACTACATTCGGCACGCCCAAAAAGAGATCCTAGAAGCTTGGGAAGTAATCTGAATATGCGATGCTTCAGATATAAACATAGTGACTATTTCGAATGACGAAGATGAGAGCGACGATCTGTTATCTGACCTTGACGATCTTTGATTTATATCATGTAATATTTTATTTAAAAATTGTTTATTTATTTATTTAAATTTAGTTTAATCACTTTACCACACATTAAGTTTCCTATTGTTACCATTGGTTTATATTGCATTGTATTGCAATCAACATCTTTTGGAATATCCTTTTGCCCTTGTTGATGATACTTCTTTAAAGCTTTTGTGCCATTTTAGTCTTTTTTTTAATTAAATATCGCTCCTTCACTTACTTTCGTTGGGGCAGCGGTCCTTTCCACCAAATTTTGAAGGTTCAAGGCAATTCCTGCAGCTTCTTGTTGTTTCTCTAGCTCAAAAAACGCCAATAAATTTGTATTGTTAAGAAAGCATTTTTTGTACACTTTTTTTTATAAATATATCAGATTTTATATTGTTAAAAAAACTTTTAGTTTTTCTTAAAAGTATGGGAAATAGAGCCTTTACAGTTTATAAATAAAATATTTATAAAAGCATTTGTCAGATCCATCTCCAACGGGTTCGGAGCGAAAAGTTCTTAGGGTGTGAACAAATGTGCAAATTGAATAAACAAATCGAACGCACCTTTGGTATGTCAATTGGTAACAGCTAAAAAATACGTTTTTTTTTGGGCTTTTTGACATAACTGCATATCCGAAAAATTTCAAGATACAAAGAGCCTCTGGAATAAGTCTTAGGGGGGGGGCGTCCGATGCTTTTAAGTTTCACGATGAACTTCCTGGATGTACAAGAAAAACCCCTGATTTTGTTTAGAATTTTTAAAAGGTGTGAAGTGGTTTAAAAATAAAAAAAGAATTTCTTAAAATTTTTGAACAACGATATCTCTGGATTAAGTCAACCAATTTTGACAAGTTGGGAGGCGATCGACGCGTTTTTTTTGAGGTTAAGAGCTGATTAGCTGATAGTATAGAAAATCTAAGTTTTGTGAAGCCTTTTTGATACAAATAATGTGAGGTAATTTTAGGCCTAAATTAAGGAACGAGTCTAAGGCAGTAACACATTCATAGCGACATCGAGTGCGGTCACCCCCACTCGCCTACGGCAGCCGTGACGGTCGAGCGTAAAGGGAAAGGTGTGACGATTTTTTTTGAAATTGATTTAAAATTTCTCCCATACTATGAGGGGTAAAGGGAAGGAGGGCCATCTCTTATAACTGTTTGGCTTAAAAAAGTGGCCCAGAATAGCATTCAATAAAGAGGCGTTGGTGCAGCGATGGGTTTGGTGTGAACCAATGCACTTGACCACAATATATAAAGTAAAGTTCAATAACGGTCCTCCTCTGGACACCAACGCCATCTTATTTTACTGCAATTTGAGGGCCAATTTTGTAACACAGAGATTGTCCTCCTTATATTTAGGCTCCATGTCCCATACGTCGATAAAGGGGTTTCATTTCAAAAATTCTATATCAAAACTATTATTTTATGAAAATTTTTGTTAATAGGGCGGTATTTTTTCATTGCCCAGTGAGGCGCCAAGATTAAATCCAGCCCTGGACAGTATCAACACTTTCATGGATCCCTCTAAAACTCAAAAAATTCTGCTGGCAAAAATATATCCTTTCCTTCCAAACATGTAAATTTTTATTTCCGATATGAATAATGGCATATGCATAGAGGCTGGAGTCCTCTCACTTTTTGGAAAAAAATTAATAATTTTGTGAAATAATAAACTTTTTACCTATATTAGGAAATTTAGGCATACGCTTCTTTCTTTACTACTGCATTAGTCGGTAAAGGGTTCAAATATAAATTAATTGAGTGTAAGTTTTCATTTAACTGAAATAATTATATGTTTTTTAAATTATTCTTTAACTTGTTCTACTTTTAAGTATATATATATTATGCCAGGTGCAAGTTTTATATTACGAGTTTTATTTTTATTATTATTTTTTAAATATCGTCTTGAAATTTCTTTTAGAAGTCCCAAGAGATGAAAATCACATATTGATAAATCGGACTATAAGGTGAAAGTGCAAGAATCTTATAATACATTTTTGGGACGTTTGAAATCAATTGGGCAGTATAAGGTCGGGCGTTGTCGTACTGAAAAATGACACTCTTGATTGAACAGTTTTTTCGTTTTGAACAAAATGAAGGTTTAACTTTTTGTGCGAGCAGGTCGTATTAATAGGTCAGGATTATAAATGGCTTTAATGGAAAGACAATTTTAAATAAAATCCATTTGTTATAATGAAATTAAATAATATATAATAAATTTAAAATGAAAAAAAAAACTTAATAATTATTCAGAAAAAAAGTTTATTGCATCGGCCGGGAATCGAACCCGGGCCGCCCGCGTGGCAGGCGAGCATTCTACCACTGAACCACCGATGCTAATGACTTTAAATCCAATTTTAAAGCTGTGATTTTAGGGTTAACATACTTGTTTACTCAACAAATAAATGTTTATATTTTTTTGTATTACACCCATTTTTGACTTTTTTAACCCCCAATAATATAAGCGAGTTAAAAATATTTTATTTTCCAGAAAATTTTCAATAAGTATACCTACAACTTGAATTTTTATGATTTGACATATTATTAAATTTAAAGTTATCAGTAGAAATCTAAAAAGGGAAAAATGTTTTTTCTTTTTCTGTTATGGGATTGGTTTTTAAATACCTTATGTTATGTAATAAATAGCTTATTTTTTGTTTTTCTTATGTGCAAGGATGGTTTAAACAGTGGCGTAGGTATATTTGACTACAAAAAAGTGGGGGTCTAACGGCTTAGGAATTTTAAAAATTTATTAAATTATTTTATCCTATACAATACAAAGGCTTAAAATCTAAGTACCGTGGGTGTTTTAACTATGGGAATAGGATGTTTATTACCATAATGTGACTTAAATATTTGGAGAGCGAACAAATTGATAAGGTCGAGGCCTCTCAAGACTGTAAAGGAATACATAAGTGGGACGCTATGTGTTCTATCGCTGTTTAAAATAAAACTACAGATATATATCTATACATATATAAAAATAAATTAATAGTGGGTTTACTATATAGATTTATTCCATAATGTATTTAATATAAGAAATATTTATAAGTCAGTTTAGAAACGATAGGAATACATACATATTTTTATCTTTTAAAATAAAATAAATATATTGGATAATATTAAATAAAGTAATAGTATTACTCCATAATCTTTAATAGAAGTATTTAAATGCTCATTTTAGAAACCGGATAGGAACACATGGACCTGTAAGGTACGTACACGTACACCTTCGAATTTTTTTCTTTAGGGATGTTGAAAAATAATATTTATAAATATCATCTTAACCCAATAACAACTTGACCGAAGAATTTATGAAGCCATTGCAGAAATAAAACCATTACACATCAAGAATACCTTAAAATCAGTTTAAAAAAGATGTTAGGAGTGCATTAAAAACAACGGAGGGGCTTTCAAACATTTGCGATGGTTTCTGTAATTTTTTTTTCTTAATCTGAATCTATAAATAAATAAATCAATCGTTTATTTCGTTTTAAAGTTTCTACATTACTTTCTTGTGCCAACTATTTATTCTACTATTTGTGTGTTAAAATATATTGTGTAATGTCTTTCCAGCAACAATGTCAACATAATTTTGTTTCTAGGATATTAGTATTACAGTCGTTTAAAGCAGGGGTCTCCAAACCTTCCAGCCTTAGGGCCATACTGATCCCACTAAGCAAAAAATCATCTTAATTACGTTACATTTATGTTTTCTTGTTCCTTTGTTACGTTAATCATCTTGAAACAATAACAGCGCCTTGAACCTAATAGTTTCGTTATATTTCCTTCAACTTAACAAAATCGTAGTTACGTTAAAAATACAACGTTTTGGTTTCGAAACTTACACGGTATCGTTACGTATTTTGCATTGGTTGGGCCTAGCACATATTCTGAAACATCCACGTTATATAACTTACGTTATAAAAAGATTTTTCTAAGGATTTAAATAGGTGGTTCTGTTATGTTGATTATATAACATTAAAAGATCTTTTGGATCCCTAATGTGTGGTGTATGGTAAAAATACAGAATGTTTAATTAAGTATGGTCGTAAATTGTATTTTGTTAACCATTTAATGTCCAGCAAACATATTAATAATTTCTATTGAATTTGCGGTAGGCTCTAGGTGAAACATTGTAACAAATTTAATTTAAAATAAAACACTTGTACCAAATCAGATAGAATGCGCTAGACCATTTTCAAAGATCTTTTTATTTTATTTTTAAGCTCATTCTTCCTAAAAGATCTTTGAAAATGGTCGTGAGACCGAAACGTGTAATCTATCTGAATAAAATTGTGAAACTCACCGAGTGTTTTTAAAACATATTACTTGGCGACTTTATCCTTGGAGGCGCATGATACTAAGTATATTAAAAAGGGCCAACTTTTTTGATATTTAAGTAATTGATCACGGATTTGATTAAAATTACTAAACGATTTTTCACGCCTTTTCTCATATACTATTTTCTGTTAAACATCTAGAGTGGTCGAAAATTTACTTATACGCAAAAAAGCACTAACAAAGTGAAACATATTTTTTAAAATGTAGGCTGGTCAAGTAAAAAAGATTTGATTAAATATTCTTTGTGTTTGAGTTTTCTAAAACTAAAACTGTGAAGTACCCTATCGTTTATTAAAACCTCAAGAAATCAATTAATTAACAATATTTGTTTACCCTAAAGTTTTAGCATTTTTGTGTATAAATGTAAATATTGCGTCCACTCTGCTATTAAAGATGCCACAGAAAAAAAAATGGATGTAAAAAAATGTTGTGATAAATCGCCTGTTATTTTTGATTATTATTTTTTCATTCAGCCTGAAATAGTACAGGGTTTTCCCGTATAATTGCGCACCCCTTTAAAATCTTTATTTTTATAGATAGAAAAAAATAGTTGATATGAAAGTTGCAGGATTTTTCATGAAGATTTTCATGGTGTAAGATAGAAAAACAAATGATGATCGGAAAATTAACAAATCACTATCAACTTCGTTATTTTAAATGAAATTGACCTCTGTCAAATATTTATATTTTTGTTTGGTTTCCAAGACTAACTATGGCTTATAAGAACAGATTTTAAATTCAAATAACTTGCAACTCGTTTATCCGAACATACATAAGTTATATATATTTGAAAAGAGGAAGATTAGCAAAATTTGAATTTTCAATCATATACAGGGTGTTTAAAATAACGAAGTTGATAGTGATTTGTTAATTTTCCGATCATCATTTGTTTTTATATCTTACACCATGAAAATCTTCATGAAAAATCCTGCAACTTTCATATAAACTATTTTTTTCTATATCTATAAAAATAAAGATTTTAAAGGGGTGCGCAATTATACGGGAAAACCCTGTACAATAGTTTCCAAGATAAAACCAGTAACAAGTAACTATCCCTAATTTAAAAAAAAAACTAATATAAACTATAAGGAAAAATTTATTCATAAAAATATCTGATGTCTACAACTCTCCTTTCATATTTCCTAAATTTTTGTACAGACTATTTAATATGGAAAGCTTATTTTCTAAATCCATATAAACTGTAACAGTTCATATAAAAAAATGTTCATGTGATAATGTTTATCTTTCTTAATTTACTTTATAAAAAGTCTTAAATATTTTGTGATGTGTAAATATGAGTAATATTTAAAAAAGTAAAAAGGTCTAAAGTTAGGAATAAAAATTGCCTACATAATTTATAAATCCTTATTAAAAATCAACCGTATGTACATGTATTTTTAATATCCATGTTCTGTTCTATTTTTTTCTCCTAGTTGCACCTAAAAAAAAACTTTGTAAAATATTTGCCCCAAAACTTTTGGTTACTGACATAATTGCTTAATTAATTAAAAAGATAATTTTATATCACAAGTTTAGCAAAAAAAAACTGAATTTGCAGATAGTATCCTAGATATTTTATTTCCCAATTATATAGGATAAAAACCTTGTGTTGGCTTTAAAACCTACAATTTTTTAAATATATAGTCAAATTTTCTCTTATATTAGCTACTCGAGAAGCCATTACTAAATGGTAGAGTAAACTACTGAAAAACCACCCAATTTAAAAAAAAACATTTAGACATTTTGTACTACATAATTATTTTGCTTCTATTTAAGAAACAATCCAATTAAAAATTCAATTTATCCCTTAAGAAGATTTTTACTTACAGTTATTCTAGTTACGTTCCTTGAGCATGTTAAATCTATGCCTCTCTTTTTAATTGCCAATCCACTTTTTGATTAGTTGTCATTTGAAAACATAATGTGCTGCATCTACAATTTATTTAAAAATTAATTTACTAATAATTTTAATATTGTTATTATTACTATTATTTATGTGTCAAGTGTCTAACATCAGGGCCTCTAAAAAGTACAAAATAAAATACTTCACAGTGAATACTTTGAGTTACAACTTTGATCAAATTTATTCAACCGAAGTATTTCATTTATTGAAAATACCCAATTTTTGCTATATAAGTCCCCTAAAAAGTTTTTTTCTGACCGATCGGAAAATACTCATTTGTCACTAAACCCATTTGTTAGGTACTTTGCCATGAAATAAAAAATAAGCTGCTATTTGGAACATAGCCGTTTTTATGCATGGTTGTTACGGAAACGAACTGCAGTGGATTTTTTTATCTTTGTACAGCCCAGGAAGGCTTAGCCTAAGTACTACCATTCTGTGGGTGTCTTAAAATATTCTTATTGTTATAAGTATCAAATCCATGTCAAGCGGATAAATAGACCTGTTGTCGATTATTAAAATATTATTATTGTTTTTTTTAAATAGTTTCGGTTGAAAAAAACATTGTACATTACATGACCGAAAAACAAGTGTTTTGCAGGTCTCGCCAAGCTTCCAGAAGTCGCCTACGGCCAATTACGGCTCGCCCTACAAACCGCTTGACTCGTCTTGCAACAACACTACTATACTTTCTTTAATTTATATGTATCTATATAGGAAATGGGAGGTACCCCACCAAACTAAATCCGGACTTATTACCCCAATATTTATCTTAAGGAAACGGCTAATGCATTATTTTCTAGACTTGTGGCTTAAAAACCTTACCTTCAAAATCTGGATTTTTGGTCAGTTTATCTATATACCTACATACATACATAAAAACTGAAGTGTAATAGAAAAGAGTGTAATATACTTACTTTCCGATCCATATTTCCCTTTAATATCTCGAGAAAAAAACTTGAAACTTACAACACAAAAAACAATGTTTCTTAAAATAAAGTAAGGTTAAGTACTAAAGCGAAGCTAATCTTTCTTTCTAAACCTGGCGTCGTTGTCAAAAAATGTAACTATCTCTGTGCGGGGTACATTTAAGCAAACGAGGTCGATATGTTAATTGTGTTTACATTTCCACGTGGAAATATAATAGACGCAGTAAACGTAACGATTCTGTTTTAAATAATATCATTATTATAACGTTACACCAATAACATTTTATGTCTTAACAAATTATAATCGTATCTGATACGTATATTAACAGATGTATCGAACTTGTATTTAAAATACCATTCTATACATGGCAACATTTTAACGTTAATATAAAAATACATAAAAAATTACGTCAGTAAGATGTTGTTCTATACCGTATTAAAAATATTCACAAGGGTATGTTACAGAAACGGAAATTATCAGTAACAATTCAAGAAAACGAAACAGACATGATAAAATAACGTTTAAAATTAAACGTTATCACAGTTACTTTTGAAAAACGTTACAAAACGTGCTCAAGATGTTCTTTGCTTAGTGGGATTACTCCAGTAAGTTCCGAGGGCCAAAACCATATTATCATTGTTGCCGGTGGTAAGAAGTGAAATAGTCCACTGATGAAAAAAAAAGTCCGAAAAAGTACACAACGTTTAAAAAGGCTGCAAATCGGACTAAAGTCCACAAAACGGCAACACTGCATATTATTAAT
>JAHBCN010005266.1:0-56746 GCA_019359885.1 Listronotus oregonensis
AAAACCAGAAACCCGGGGGTTTTTTTTAACCAGTATAATATATTTTTTTTTAAAAAATCATCAATTGACGAAGTACGGCACTGGCCAGCAAATTTGTGGATAAAATCGATCTGCTAGTCCGTTCTGCCAAAGATAATACTACTAGGGAAAAAAGATGAACCATTCAATGCTATATTTTTGATACCCCTAATGGACTTTGGCTAACGCGAGCCGATGTCAATCAGAGATTTTCGCTATCCTTAAAAAAGTTAAACAGTGTTGCCGGCGGGTTTTTACTATTGGCGTGATGAAACGCAAAAAAAAATTAAAATACCGTTTAGCCCCCGCTTTCGCTACTTCGTGTTGCAAAAAAAGGGTGAAACGACAGACATTAAAAAATATCGCACGGTTTGTTTCGCTGGGGCAGAGGTTACCGACTTAATTTTATTCGCATTTACGGAAGCTTTGATATCTCCGAACTAATTCAAAACGCCCCATTTAAATGAACCATCTATTCGTAGTTTTTATTTTTTGGTTCTCTCATGATTTGGGACCCAAAAGAGATGACTAGAGCCACGGCGCAGGGAAAAATTTTTCGCCCATAAAATCTCCTTTTGAACCGCGCATATGATACCCTTTACCCCCCCCTTTGAGGTCAGTGGGTATATCCAAACATAAAAGGGGTAGTTCGATTGGTTGGTAAGTTGAAATTTTTTAATTTCGACGTTTTTTTTTTGAAAAACCCCAAAAAAAACCCCTAACTTATCTTTAGAACTGGCTGTAATTACATTTGAAAAAAAAAATGTTTTAAGAGTAGGTAGGGTGTTTAATTATTTAAGGCTTTTATTTGAGTTACGACTTAAGGTCTCATTCAGATTATTGTCATATAATACATATAATAAAAATGCAGAATTGACAGTGGCGGGTGGTATATCAGTCGTAAAATTCATGATGGTATATAAGTGGCGAAATAAATTTCAAAACTTATCTAATAATCATTTTATAAGGGTTTATTAGCCTAATAAAAAAATGATATTGACGATCTTACTAAAACACCCTTTTTATCGATGTAACTAAAGTACAAATCAACAAAAGACGGGTACAAAATAGTATTTTATAACAACAAATTTAAATATGGCTCTGCTTGGAAATTTTTTTTCGCTTTCAAAATACGCACTCTACTACAATTTTAGTGGATTTCCCATGTCCCTTCAACTTTTTAATCGAATATTAAAGTCGTATTCTAATTACGCTTCAAGTGGTGTTTTATTTTAGGGTTTTCCTAAAAAAATTTTTTTTGCTAAAATACAAGAATCGATGTATCGGGTATCGGTCCCGGCTTTAACTTTTGAAACAAAAACTACTTCTTTCACCCTTTGTAAGTGGATTCATTCAAGGGCGGATTCAGAAAAATTCTTACGGGGGGGGCGGTCTTAGGCAGGATAACCAGGGGGTTTAAAGGGGGGGTTTGCCCCCCCCTGAAAAAGCCCTTGGATTGATTTTGGCGTAACCTACACATTTTTTATCCTGAAAAATTCTGAGAATTGGGGCTTTTATGATGTGGTATGCGTCAAACATGTCAATTTAACAATGTATTCAAAATTTACGATTATGCCCTTTTTTTACTTGAATTATAAGATTTTTTAATGCAACACGGGAAATATAATGACCTACAAAAATATTGGTGCACATAGCGGTATCTACACCCCCAACATGTCCAATTCATGGTGTTAGATAATTTATAAATAAGCTGATTCCTGCTTAATTGCTAAATAAATAATAGTATATTATATTATAGGGATTAAAAGTGCATCAGCAAAAAACCTAATTTGAGCAAAAAAAAATCGGTCGATTGGTCTTTCAGTCTGTTGGTTCGATAACTTTTGAAGGAATTAAGCTATTAACTTTAAATTTGGTTTTTTTTTTTCTTGCCCGTTTTAATATTATATATATAATAACTTTAAATTTTGTACACCGGTGGGTGTCCATAAGAGAACAATTTAGAGTGATTTTCAGCCATATTCGTTTAGGGGAAGGGGGTGAAATGGGGGATTAATTAGCAAAAAATAGTTTTTTTTTTAATAAAAAATCGAGTAATTAAAATATATCGTATTATTAGTTTTTTGATACACAAAATTCGATTTTACAGTCAATATGACATTTTAAAAAAAAACCCCCGGGGGGGGGTAAAAAAAAGAGGGGATAGAAATTAAAAATTAAAAAAAAGTAATTTTTTTTAAAAAGGGGGTTTTTTTGATATGAAAAATTTGATTCTATATAACATTTAAACAAAAACTGGGGGGGGGGGGGGGAGGGTAAAAAAAAAGAGGTGGTAGGGGTTAAAAATTTAAAAAAAATTCGGAAATTATGTCTTTTTGGGGGGTTTTTGGTCCCCCAAAATTTTTTTTTTTTTTAAAATGCCTTTTTTAAAAAAAAATTTTTGTTTTTTATCCCCTTTAAAAAAAGGTCTGCTTTTGCCATTTTTTGGTCCATAAAATTAACCGGGAGTTCAAAATCTGTTGATTCATTTGAATGAATTTTTTTGTATTGGCCTGTGAATTCTTGATTTAATAGCGTACTGAGAAATGCAAACGCGACCTCCATGCCCTGAAATTTTCGACGACCTGTGAAGACGAATTTGGATCACTCGTGAACCGAGCATTCAAACGCGAATATTCGCTCCGATGTGGTTGAACTGAACGGGTTGCTGAAAGGTGGGGGGGCGAGCATTTTTTAAAAGTTCGGTTACAAGTCAGTCCCCGCCTTAAAACTCGAACTTGTCTAATTCTTCGTGATTTTAACGAACATGGCAAAGCATTAAAAACCGGAAATTTTTTCCCAAAACCCTTTTTTTTTTAAGAAACACTAACAGAATTTAATTTTGTTAAAAACCCCAAAAAAAAGCATTACAAAGCAAAAAGGGGTTTAGGGGTTTTGACATAAAAATAAAATAATATTAAAAACAAAAAAACTGAAACTAAAAAGCATTCAAAATAATTTTTTTAAAAAGTTTTTTAAAAAGACGGTCTTTTTTTTGGGAAAAAGAAAAAATTAAAAATTTTTTTTGTTTTTTTTTTTTGCAACAACTATTATAGGAATTTTTTTAATTTTCAAGGACAGAAAGTTTCCCCAATACAACCCAACACAAAAAAAAATACAAAATGGAAAGATCGGGGGGTTGTAGGGGTCATATTATTGGGGAAAAATTTGTTCCTATCCATCTTTTTGGGGGGTTTTTTTTTTAAAACCTTCAAAGAAAAAAGTTGTTTAAACTAAAGGGGGTAAAATTTTTTCTTTTTTTTTTTTTTTCTAGGAATAATTGTTTAGTGGAAAAATTTTTCCCAAAAAAGAAACGGTGATCTAATATTTTTCCTTTTTTTTAATAAATAATTCAGTTTTTCACCCTAAATTTTTTCCCCCCCATTTTTTTTGGGCCTCTAAAAAGTTTTTTTTTAAATTAAAAAACTTTAATTTCATTTGCACCAAAATAACCCAGAAACGTTTAGGTAAGCCAAAATATGGGGGTTATAAATTTTAATAACATGGGAAAAGGGGGGGTATCTAGTTTTAATAATAAAAATTATGTGGAGTTTGGCTAAAACCAATAAAAGAAAAAACCGTTTTTGGTAATTTTTTCCGGGGATTCGGGCTAAAACAATTAGAATTCTTTTTCCAGAAGACAAAATATATTAATGTTTAAATTTTTAAACCCAAACTCGTGAATGGTGAATAAAAAATAAATTTTTTTATTATTTACCCCTTTTTTCCTTCCAAATCCAAAATTTTTTTAAAAAACATTTCTCTTTTTTTATTTTTTTTTACACTTTTCATTTGCACCTTTGCGTAAAAAAAACCTCAGTATCTTCCCCAAAAAATTTTAAAAAAGTTTGAAAAAAATTTAAAAATTTTAAATTTTTTGTGAATTTTGGAAATTTTTTTTGGGTTTTTTACTTCTTAAAAACGGTATAGTCCAAAAATTAGAGATTTTTTTTGTAATTAATGTTAACAGATATCTGACTGCGCCGGAATAACCTGTAGATTACTAAAATCAAAAATCCAACCAATTTTTTTAAACAATAATTATTAAAAAAGGGACTTTTTCTCGTTTTTTTTTTTAATATAACAAAAATTACTGGCTATATCACTTCATTCGTAAAAGACCGTTTTTTAGAAATTCAAAAACCTACAAAATGGTTTCTAAAAAAACCCAATCCAACCATTTTTTTTCCAAGAAAACCCGGGAAAAAAAAATTAAAACAGACCTTTTTTAAAAAATTCGTATCTTCGTTAATTTTCAATATTAAGAGCTGATTTTTAGGAAATTATAGTCAATAACATATACTTTGAGCTGCCGAAAGATGAAGATTGTCGCATTAATATTTTTTATTCAACCCACTATAAACAAATTAGGCCTCTATCTTGCAAGTGCCGTGAATATTAGGCAAATGGTCCGATTTAAATTTTTTAAAACGGCTTTTTAAAGTTGAGTTTAAAAAGCCCCAAATTGTTTATCTCACTTTTTCATAAAGTTTGGAAAAGGAGAACATTGTTAAAAATGCTTTGAACCTAGGCGTCGAGCGAAAATTCGCGACAGACTACTGAGTCGACCGTAAAGGGGGCCCCAAACAGCAAAAAGGAAAAAGCAGAGATACATCAAGGGGTGCCCCCTCCACGGTCGCTCAGTACGTCCCGGACGCAATTTTCGCTCGAGCGCTAGATTTACAAGCATGTTTAACAATGTTCTTCAAACTTATATGAAAATGTAAGGATTAAATTTGTAGTTTTTTAACCTCCTTTATAAAGCCGTTGTAAAAATTCAAATGGGACAATTTGCCAAATATTACGGCACTTGAAGATAAGGGCCTGATATGTTTATAGTGCGATTGAATAAAAACTATTAATGCGAAAATTTTTTATCTTTCGGCAGCTCAAAGTATATGTTATTGACTATCTTTTCCCCAAAAAATCAGCTCTTAATATTGAAAATTAACAGATACGAATTCTTAAAAAAGATCTGTTTAAAGCTTTTTTTCCGGCTTTTTCCTAAAAAATGGTTTGATGGGGAATTTTATAGGTTTTAATTCTCTACAAACGGTTTTTATGAGGAAAGTGATAAAGCCAGTAGTTTTCGTTATTTTTTAAAAAGAAACAAAAAAAAAAGACCCTTTTTTTAATAATTATTGTTTAAAAAAATTACCTAAAAAAAATTGATTGGTTTTTTTGCCTTTAGTAATTTACAGGTTTTTCCCCAAAAGGTCATGGGCAGTCTGTTAACATTAATTACAAAAATGACCTTTTTTTGCAAAAATTATCGGACTAGTAACCGAATTGTCACTAAATTTTTGTTCCCTTTTTAAATTTTTTAAAATTTTAAAGTTCGAAAGCTTTTTTTTTTGTTAAATAAAAATTTAAATTTTTAAAAAAATAAAAACTTTATAAATTAAAATTTAGGGGGAAAATTCACTCTTTAAATGTTTTTTCTTTTTAAACCCTTTTTGCGTTCAAAAAAATTTTGGGGTTTTTAAATTTTAAAGGGGCAAAGATTTTAAAAAAAAATTGTTTTTTAAAAAAATATTTTTTTTTGTATTTAAAAAAACCCCCTTTTTTTTCGGGAAAAAGGGGCAAAACTTCTTCAAATTTAACCCGGGTTTTAAAAGGGGGTTTCCAAAACCCGGGAAAAGGAAACCCCAAAAAAAATTTTTTTAAAATGTTTTTCTTCTTCTCACAAAAGGGTGTTTTAGAAAAACCACCCCAAAACCCGCCCCTTTTTAAAAACCTTTTTTTAAAATAAAAAACTTTTAACCAATTTGTTTTTGGGGAAGAAAAAAAAAGGGGGTTTTTTCGTTATTTCCCGGGCCCTTTTTTTTTGGGTTTTTCTTTTTAAATTTTAAAAAACCCAAAAAGGTTTGGGGTCCCCTTTTTTTTAAAACTTTCATTCAAAAAAAATTTTTTTAATAAAATTTCTTTTTGGGGTTTTTTCTGGAATCCCCCCTTTGTTTTAAAGGAAAACTTTTTAAAAAAAAATTAAATTTTGGAAAATTCCCCCTTTTTAATTTTTCATTCTTTTTAATTAAAAAACCCCAAAAAAAATTAAAAAAAAGGGGGTTTAAAGTTTTAAAAACCCAATTTTTGGAATGTAACAAATTTGTAATTCAAACCCCAATTTTTTGGGGAAAAAGTAACAAAAAGGGGGCCGGGGAATTTTACATTAAAATTTTTCCCTCCCCAAAAGGGGGGTAAATTAAAAATTTTAAATTTTTTTTTTTTTCCCGTAACATAAATTTTTCCCCTTTTTGCGTTAAATTTTTAGGACAGTTAACATACCGGTTTTTTTTTCCCAGAAGCGGTAACGAAAAGGGGAAAGGGGTTCTGTCGTCAGTATCTACGTCATTACTTTGTACCCAGTATCTACCGCTATCGCCACGGGGAAAAGGGGGAGCGTTAATAATGGTTATGTCAAATTTAAATTTAAAATAAGGGGGGGGTTCGCGGCTTTTCTATTGTTTTGGTTCTGTGATTTTTTTTTGCTATGGTTTAACAACTATTTGGATTCAAAATTTTTTGGTTTATTATTTAAATTTCCCCCCAAAAGAATGAATTAATACAGGTATAAAAAATTTTTACTTGAAAACAGCTAATATTTTTAAATTTAAAAGAAAAATTTGGTTTATATATTATCTTTTCGACTTATTTCTTAACTCTCCAAAGACCTTAAAAATTTTAAAATTTTAAAATTAAAGTGTATTAAACCATTAGTAAAAAAGGTTGACATACTAAACCGTTTCTTTTTTTCGAGGATGGCGGGTTAAACACGGTTAGAATGGTGGGGAAAGAACTGCTATCAACCAGTGGTTAAAAACGGAAAAACGCAAAAATACCCGGGGGGTTTTTGTTTGTGACTCACCGTATTGCCAAAGGTAGATTTTTTTTTTAAATTTTTTTTTAAATATTCAACTTTTAAAAACTAATTTGGATGTCCCCCCTACTATTAGATCCGTATTGTATACCACTTGATAAAATTAGGACTTTATACTACTTGTAAACAAAACAATAGGGCAAACGGATTACGTTACAAATAACGAATTGACATTTAAATCGGCGTATATGGGTTAAAATTTTGGGATCCAGCACTCCTTTTTTTTCCCCCATTGGGCAATACCTACCCTCTGTCAAATATGGGTTTTATTGTAGAATGTTATCAAGTATAAAAAATAACTTTTTAAAAATAATAATTTACAGTAAATGGGGTTTTAATGTTTATTTATGCCCCATTAACTGCTAAGCAATATTAAAAAAAATCAAATTAGGTTTTTACATTGAACAGTACAGGATCTTATTTGTGGTTTTTTTCTTATAGTTTAAAAAAAAAAGTGGAATTAAATACCTCTTGTATTTTTTTCCGTAGATTGCCGAAGAAACCCCTTAAGAAAATTATTAAAATTAAGAGGAATTAAAATTTTTGAAAAAAATCAACATTTTTTTATTTATTGGTTCGTTTTTGAAGGCATCCAGTATTTTTCGTTTTAATAAAAAGGATGTATTCATTTTTTGTAACAAAAAAAATATTTTAATATAAAATTCATTTTTTAAAACATAAAAGCAGTAATACACATTAGACATTGACATAATACTGACATTTTGTCTTTTGACATTTCAGGTGTTTTAGAAACATACCTTCTAAAACTTTCTTTAAATTGCAAATTTCCCCTTATAAATGAAACTAATTCTGTTGTAAGGTAAAATAAATACTTCGGTGTAGAAAATGAAATTTTAGTTTAATTTTTTTGGTTTGATTTAAATAATTTTCCCAACTATTCTTTCAACTGACGGGTATAAATAAAAAAGGAGGACTATTTTACATTTTTTTTAAATACAACGAAAAACTAATATAATTAAAATCGACCCTGTGCATTAATATTCTCCATTTTGTAAAAATAGCAGTAGGACAAATAAAACTTATTGCCAATTCCCATCGCATTTTATTAGTGGTAGATTTACCAGCAGGCTGAGTAGGGTTAAACCCCCTACGGCGGCGATTTTGGGGGCGGAAATTTGGGGCCAAAATTTTTTGTCTTACAGAAATTAAAAAGATTCATTTTTATACACCTAAATGTTATTAGGTCTACATAAACAATCAGACAGATTGCTACCAGATAATTGAATATCTTGTTTCTAAACTGTAAGTATAGTCTGTCTCAAAGTATATCGTGTTAGCTCTTGCCTTCATTTATGGATTATACCTGCCGACAGCAAATAAAACTGTTGATCGGTTAGGTATTAAAGGAAAAAATTAGGGACGGACTTTAAAAATTTGAAGATTTATAATTTATTGTTTATTTAGGTAAGTATAATCTTAAAATTACATTCAGAAATTAAATATATGCAAAGTTTTAATAAATTTATAACTGCATTATCTATACATAATTACATTTTTAATCAAATTCTAAATCTAATTCTGTTTCACTATCAGAGTCATCATTGAGATTAATTAAAATACGATTTATGTTGTTTTGGATAGAAATGTAAGAGTCCTCAATGTCCATCAATGTTAGTAATTACATTTTTATCAAATTTATAACACTGGCACTTAAAGTAGATGTAACATTTTCTGCTCTGTTCCTTGATTTTACTTGGTTCCACAAATGCTCTATGGGGTTAAACATACAGTGATACGGAGGAAGCCGTAAGACAGTATGCCCGGCCTTTTCAGCCAAATTATCACATACATATTGTTTTTAATTGCATATGAATTTAGGACTTCCAAAAGTTGCGATTTTTTGTAACTGAGTTCAAAATAAATGTTATTTTCTAACAAATATTCCTGGATTTCAGTTTTTGAACCTGATGAAGCTAGTGCTTTGTGTAGCAGACGGCTGTGGTAGCTTGCGTTATCCATGACAATAACACTGTTGTTTGGAATATTTTTTAAAAGATAATTTTGAAACCAGTTTTCAAAAAGTTTGCACTTGTATCCTTATGATAATCAAGCTAAATCCTTAATATTCTTTGCAACAAAGCAACAGTTTGGGACAAATCCGTCTTCTGAACCAGCGGTATTTGGTAATGCGTTTTCCTTTATTTGAAGGTGCTTTCGTCTGACAGTTTTGACTGGAATCAACCCATCTTTGGATACTGTGTCGTGTGTATCGAACCATGTTTCCCTCAAGGTAAATTATGGATCTGTTTTTTTAACCTATATCTTTTAATTTCTTGAAGGTAATTAAATCTCCAAATGCCTAATCTTCGATTCCATTACTACTTGTCTTTTGTCTATTTTCAATTTAAATCCCATTTTACAAACAAAATCTATGGAGGGTGGCCGGCTAATATTTATATAGGTTTCGTCTTCGTCTAGCTTCTTTTTCAGTTTACCCAAGGTAGGAATAACTCCGCTTTTATAAAGACAATATATTTTCCTTCTTATTAGGTCCTGATTACTATCGTCTATACGGTGAGATTGAAAATCACCGTTTTTTCTTTTGTTCAATTCTTTACTAATAATAATATCCCTTATCGATGATATTGGGTTTTTGTAACATTTTAGCGCATTTTCATCCGAATATTTTAACATTTTACACTGGTGGTTAATTAATTTTAATTTTTCGAGCGACTCTTCTAATATTCTTGGGGAACAATTTTTTGAAATTAAATAAACAGGTATAAATTAAAATCTTTCAAAAATTTTAATCTAATGAATTTACACTCAAGTCAACAACTTCTTTCTCTTCTTCCTTAAAAAATTTTATTCCCTAAAGGTAATAAAAATCGTTTTTATAAGATAATTCAAACACCAAAATTAAAATTAATAAAAATTTTTTTTAATTATTTCCTCATTTTGTTTAGTTTTAAAGGTTACCTAAACCCTATTAAATTTTTCAATAAACATTGCATAATTTAAAAGTATTTTTTTCTATTCTGGGAAAATAACAGAAAAACTTGGTAATTTTAAAATAATACTATACGGATTTTTTGGTTTTTCCCAAAAATAATTAATTTAAAATTTCACATGGGGGGAAAAAGAAATTGGGGGAAAATTTATTTAAAATTGGTTTGGGGCCCCGGGGGCCGCAAAATTTGGAAACTAAAAAAGTTTTTTGAAAATGTTTTATTAAATTTTATTTAGGACTCAGAAACAAAAACAAAAAATTCCATTTATTTTTTATTACGTTTGGGGAGACGGGTGGTATAACGGACTGAACTGAAGATATTTAAGGCTTTCTTTAACTATGGGTCTTCAGATGTTTAGTGGTTCTTAGACTAAAAAAAGTATTGTTTTAAAAGCTATTTTTAACATCACATATTTTAAAAGAAATGCAATTAAATTTTGTCAAATCTGTGAAAAAAGTAGAGTTACAGAGCACCTTCATTAACGACATTTAAAATGTTTGTATTAACTTTTTTCCTAATATTTGTTTAAACTTAATGAAACACAAACGCTCTTTTATATTGCATCTCCTAAATAGCAGAAGAATCCACTTAGTTAATTTAGAAATTAAACTTTTTTACGACTTCCATGTATCAGTTCTACAAGTATTATTTATCCTCTACGTAGGTAACTAGGTATACATATTTTTAAGCGTTCTAAAGGCGAATGCGCAAGTATACAGAAGGAAACAAAACTGCAGGGATTTAGACGATTTAGTGGTCTAAAAATATAATTGTTAGTAGGCAACCAGACTTGCTGTTACAGTAAGAAGCAGGTGCAAGTCAATGACCTAAAGAATAAGCTGTAATACTTTTCAAGAACCCAAAGTAAAACGAATATTTTTTCTTGAATTATGACAGTTATATTTTTGAACGAAAAATAATGCGATTTGTCAATAAATACCTTATCGCGTGTTATCTTTGTTTAATTTACGTTTTCTTCAACAGCTTGAGCCTAATCCTGTGAACAACATGACAACGCTGTTTATTTTTTTGGTTTGCAAGCACTAGAAATGTGTAATATTTTGTGTCGATCTGTAAGATATCGATTTAGTCAAATATTGTTTGGAAAATATCAGTATGCGTTTATTCCATACAATTCTGATTTGGATTTTTGCTAGTCATTTATTGGTACTGCGGATGAAAAATCACATTTACTTACTATTTTATTGGAGGAAGTTATTTTCACAATTACTTAGTCCTTATTTTTTTCATAAAGACACTTCTAAAACATCGAAAAAAATTAAATGTAATAGTTGGCACTTTTAAATTATATCGGGCGTATTTTTTATATTAGCGGCTCTACATTCGCCCGCGAATCGCGGCTGCGAACTTTTGGTCCTCTACACTCGAAACGTTTACGGGTTCGCTTATTGTTTTCTATTGTCGCAAGCCCAAAACGCCGCGTAGCGCGAACGTCAAGCCGAGAAACCCTCCACACTTGTGTTTCAGTGTAGAGCCGTCTTGTCAACATATGATATCTAGATAATACCGTGAAATAGAGCAGAGTTTGGGGTTTGGTTCGGTAGCCACGCAGGCAATCATTAAAGATTACCTTGGACCCACCAAGCGTTGTTCGAGATGGGTGCCTTATTTGCTAACTGATGCACAAAATGCGGCCAGGGTAAATTGAGCTAAGCCTATGACTAACAAATTTGATAAGGGGCAAAGCAAAAATGTTTTTTAAGTTCCTTACGGGTGACAAATCATGGTTAAATCACTATGATCTTGAAACCAAAAGACAATCACCTGTTTGGTCCTTTGAAAGTGAAGTGCTCCCACAAAAATTCGACGCTCACGCAGTGTGTGTGGGAAAAAATGGTATCGGTTATGTAAAGACAGTTGCACTTTAAAATCAAACGACTATGACTGCTGCTAATTGCGTACCGGTAGTCTTGAATGAAATTAAAAACGGCGTTTAAGAACATGTTCGCTCAGACTGCCGCAAGACCTATCGAGTTTTTCACCGAGCAAAGTGTTAAATTGTTACCCCATTCCACTTATTCTCCAGACTTGGCTTCCTGTGACTTCCTTTTATTTTCCACCGTTAAAAAGAAACTACATGATCGACAATTTAGCACCAATAATGAAGCATTGATGACATATAAAAAGAAATTCGTAAAACTCCAAAACAGTGCTGGTCAAAAGATTTTGATAAATGGTTTTATCAAATGAACTAGTGCATAGAATCTCGGGGAGAAGATATTGAAAAAATATATATTTTTTATTTATTCAGTGTATTAGTATCTAAACACTTTCAGCATGAACTTTGTGTGTATATTATCATAAAAGTATACAGTTTAGACTAGTTGCCAACTGGGACCGGAAAGCCGCGAAAAGTTGCGAAGGTATGAACGTCCACGTTCGGACGATCCCGACACACGCTGGTTAATTGAACTTTGCAAAAGTTCTGTAGCAATGGATGATGGTCGTTCGCATGTTTCCGTGCAAATGGTATCCGCCTAAATTCGCCTTTTTTGCAGTTCGCAGCTTTTCGGTCCCAGTGGACGACTAGCCTTAGCGGTAACCACGCGGCTTAAGGAATGAGAAATTTTAGAAAAGTTTGTGCAGTTTTAAGATCAGGTCAGAGTAGGTGCTATACTTCAAAAGCTGGGTGTTCCTGAAAAATAAATTTTAGATTCGTAATCCGCGCTCAACAATATATAATATATACCAAATTTTATTTAAATAGACAATAGACTACCTAAGTCTGACGTCAGGCGAGGGGGGCCGGGCTTACCAACCTTTCCAAACAAAGCCATGATAACACGCAAATGTCCATAAGCAATTTTTAATTTCAGTTTATTTTATGTTCTGATCGCAAATAACACTGTTTAGGTAATTATTCAGGTGATTTGTGCACATCATAAGAGTTTTAAGAGATAAAAAGCAGGTAATACCTAAAAAAAATAATTTTTTAAAAATTTTATAAAATTTTATACAAAACCATTTGTTTAATGACACTTTACCCAAATAAAAACTTTAGCACCTGCCTTATGGGCTTTTACATGTTATCCGTTTGTTTGGAAATTTTATTAAGCTCCGCCCCAAGCGTGACGTCACGACTTAGGGAGCCCATTGACAAACTGGTTTATATTGAACCAAAGTTTTCTGATGAACCCCGTACTTCAAATTTTCGAGCACGGTTGGTGCCGGACGTCAATGAGTTAGCTCTTCAAAGCAAATTGTTTCGTCATTTCTCAACAATTTTCCCTCCATCTCCAAAACATAGCCTCAAAACGTTCTTCTTTATTTTATCGATAGTAATTTAACTTTTTACATACCAGTGTCCACATTGTAGCTACTATATCTACCACATCTATTACTTTTCGTCAATAATAATTTGTTTATTTATATAATTTCGACGTTTTTACGTAAAAAATAAACAAAACAATCGGCCCTCGGCTCAATTTTTGACTACCGAAACACTCCGAGTAAAAACAGGCCGCAGTTTTGAACGCAGGTCGAAAGCTGCGCTAATGAGTCCGACGAACCGGTTTTAATTTTGACATATGACGTCGTCAAAGCAGTTATGTTCAAATACAGGCGAGTGTAGTTTGTCACGAAAATTTAAGGTAATTGTCTCGAAAGTTGCCTCCTCTCCGATTTTGACCAAATGTGATATAGGAGGATTTTTTGGGGCGCTGATTACGAATCTCAAAAAATATTTTTTCGGCAACGTTTCGTTTTCGAGATATTCATCATCAAAGTTGAAAATCAAACTAACATCATTTTCACTATATTTCCCCTTCTTTTTGTACACAATTCTTGATTTTTACACTAAAGTGGAACACAATATTTTATAAACACCTTTAAAAACCTTTTATTTTTATTTTTCACCTTTTTCCCATTAAATTGCGAACTTTCAAATTCAAAGACAGCAGCCATATTTGCTAGTGTATACATGGTTGCGGCCACGTTGGGGGCGTGTGAAAGTGGATGTTTGCAATTAAATGGAAAAAGATGTAAATTAAATATAAAGAACAAGTTTTTCAAAGGTTTGTGAAATATTGTGTGCCCATTAGTGTAAAATCAAGATCTGTAAGAAGGAGAATATAAAAGGTTGTTTGATTTTTAACTTTGATGTTGAATATCTCGAAAACAAACGTTGCCGAAAAATGTTTTGCAGATTCGTAATCAGCGCCCCAAAAAACCCCCGTATACCAAATTTGGTCAAAATCGGAGAGGAGGCAACTTTCGAGACAATTACCAAATTTAATATTGTCGTCAATATTGTCGGAAAAATAATAAGTATCGGTACATTGCTAATTAATTGTATGAACATTCATCACATGGTGGATGTTAATTTATAAATAGAAAGAAATATCGACATTCTAAAGTTTGTCGGACATCTCTACAAAACGAAAGTGATGTTTTAAAATGATATCAATCAGCTGTTTTTTGATAAACGGTGGGAACGTCAAAAATATTATAATATTTACAAAATAATAGTGCCTTTTATTAAAAAATAATAATATGTAAGTAATATTTAGATTTTAGTACACATATCTGACACTTTTAAAATTATTTCATTAATTTTTAGAGTCAAAATTATTATGACCAAAAATAATCTTTAGTCATGATCACATTGCGCCGGTTGTATATAGGTTAGTATCGATGTTGTCGAACCTAACAGTATTTCTTAAAACATAAAAATACATTTTTTGTATTGCTAAAAAACTTTATGATACTGCTAACTGCTATCAGCTATCACCAAAAAGTACTTACAAGTTTAAGTTAATGTTTAATAGAAGTTTGTTTTTTAAATACACTTTGTCATTTTAGGATTAAATAAGAAAAATAATATTCAAGCGTTTAATTTCAATAACCGGGCAGAAATTTTAAACTTAAATAAATATTGCAAAGCAAGAAAATACCAGTTATATCAGTGTAAGTATGCTTTTAAAACGGATTCATTTAGGAGTGTTAAAAATATTTATAAACTAAATTTCACTTCTTGCATAAGTAATCTATACATCTCATTACCATTATTATTTACCTAGTTATAAATTTTGGTAATTGTCTCGAAAGTTGCCTCCTCTCCAATTTTGACCAAATTTGGTATACGGGGGTTTTTTGGGGCGCTGCGTACGAATCTAAAAAAAATATTTTTCGGCAACGTTTCGTTTTCGAGATATTCATCATCAAAGTTGAAAATCAAACTAACCTTATTTACACTATTCCCCCTTCTTTTTGCACAGAATTCTTGATTTTTACACTAAATTGGCACACAATATTTCAAAAACAAATTTAAAAAACTTGTTTTTAAATTTATTACACCTTGTTTTCTATTTAATTGCAAACCTCCACTTAAACACGCCGGAACGTGGCCGCAACCATGTATACACTAGGGAATCATGGCCGCCCCGCTTGAAAGTGAAGCTTCGCAATTTAATGCAAAAAAGGTGTAAAATAAATAAAAATACATGGTTTTAAAAGGTGTTTATAAAATATTGTAAAAATCAAGAATTGTGTACTAAAAGAAGGGAGAAGATAGTGAAAATGAGGTTAGTTTGATTTTCAACTTTGATGATGAATATCTCGAAAACGAAACGTTGCCGAAAAAATATTTTTTTCACGAAACCCGTATACCAAATTTGGTCAAAATCGGAGAGGAGGGAACTTTCGAGACAATTACCTAAATTTTTTATAATTGCAAACCTTAAAATGCATTTTTCTAATGCAGAAATGCCGTTTTTCATTTCCCAATACTTAAATTTGTTCACCAAGTTTGTAGACATTGATACGAATCGAATGCAAAAAACCCAAGTTCCTTTGAAAAAACCGCATTCAAATCCATCTTACTACCAGTAGCGTCGGTAAGAATTGTGGGGCCCCCCTGCAAAAATTCAGTGGGGGCCCCTACAGAAAATAAATTTTATTTATATTTGAAAAAAAAAATTAAACGCTCTTTTTAGCGTTTTATGTAAGTCAAGTTTATAGGCATATAGGCTAACTTTACACTAAACGGTACCTACTTAAAAGAGGGATTATAAATCAAAATTCACATGTCAGCTTAATTCCATGTATTTAAATTATTGAAAGAGAACAGAATGCTGTACGTACTGAATTCAATAAAATTTCCTCAATCTTCTATTTTTTAATAGAAGAAACTTATCTACAATTGTGTTCAAGTCTATTTCACGTGTTTCTTCATGTTCTATAGCTAGAATAGCAAGATCACTCAGACGAGTTTGAGATATAGTACTTCTTAGATACGATTTTATCAATTTAAGTTTTGAGAAGCTTCTTTCGGCTGTAGAAACAGTCACCGGTAGTGTAAGGTACAATTGGAGCGCAGTTCTCAGATCTGGAAGGCACGATGCAAGGAAACCGTTTTCTTCATGCAGAATGCTTGAGATTTTTCTTATAGATTTCTTTTGGTCGATTTCATTTGAAAACAGGCTTTTAAAAGAAATTACCTGATCTTCTAGATTATTAGATAAATCTGAAGATTTTTTTTTTCAAGTTCTCCTACCTTTTCTTTCAGTTCTTCATTAGACAGATGACTCAAATTCTGGGGTAAGAGGAAAGAAAAATATTGGGAAACAGTTTGCAAACCAGTGAATCTTATTTCAAGTTGATTTAGAGCAACATCTAGAGACGCATTGAACACTTTTACTTCAAAAGCTTTCAGTGGATCTTAAATTTTATGATCAGAAGCAATTTCGTCATGAAACTTATTTACAATTCTCTGACGATTTTGTTTTAATTCATGAGATATATTCCAGGAACTCGCCAACTTTTTCGCATCTTCCAAAAAATCTGGAAAGTTAGCCTCAATTTCTTTAATGCGTCAGTAGCTTTGTCCAAATAAATGCAAGCTGTGTTTAAGTCTACTGTGCTTTTTGTAAAACCTTTGATGCAATGTCGAGTGCATCTAGCACATTACTCTCAAGAGTAAGACAGAGTATAAAGTCAAAGTTGTCAAGGTGGTTTCTGATTGATAGGGCCTTATTTCTTACTTTCTTCTTTGTGCTGAATAATATAAGTTCTGTCAGACATTTCATGACGGATGTGAAGTTATTTTTTAGTGCAATCAAACAGTTATTGCGAGATGACCAACTTGTGGGGCATAGTTCTTTCAAAGTTAAGTTTTTTACATTAATATCGCCACTTACAGCTTGATTTAACTCTTGCCAGCGAGGTAAGCTTTCACTGAAGAAAACGTAAACCTTCTGGAGAATGTCAAAAAATTGAAAAATTTTAGGTACTTCTGACACTGAATCAATGACTACTAGATTCAAACTATGGGATGCACAGTGGACATATTTTGCATTTGGAGTTTTATCCTTGATCCTTTTTTGTAGCCCAGAATACTGTCCACTCATCGTGGAAGCACCATCGTATCACTGACCTCTAGATTTTCCATTGTCAATTCCATATTCTTCCAAAATAGCCAACACCTTGTTTTCATATTCTTTACTGGTTTGATCGTTTAGTTCAAAGAACCCTAGAAAAGATTAATTTACTTTTAGTTCAGTTTTTCCACTTGCCGATTTTTCAGATACAGTTATATCTGATGATTATACTCAGTTGTTCTACTTTTGATATATCTTGTGTAGTGTCAAAAATAATAGAATAAAAAGAAGCCGATTGAATTTTCGCAAACAAAGATTGAATTACTGGGTCTCATAACAATCTTATGATTTCATTTCAACATTTACTCTTTCAACTCTTATCAGTTTAAACACAACGACTTAATTTTAATAATTAAAAATAAAAAATACTGAAGTAATTCCCGTAATAATATATTATTTAAATATTTATTTTTACCTAAAAAACTCGCCAGCCCCTTCGATGCCGCGGGATCTGCGGGGGCCTTATCGACGCCACTGCTTACTACACAAAAAATCCCTTGTGCATGACTACGTTTCCTTGACTAACATTTTTTCTACCTAAATCTAGCAAATTAAATTATTGACATACAAGAGACTCAAAACTAAATACATACAAAAATTATCCAAAAAGGCTGTAATAACATGGTTCAAATCAACGACAAATATAGTCATTGGGTTCAAATTACGATTACTTGAAAAAAAATGGTGAATTTTCTAACCTTAAAAAAACAAAATGTTTTTGACATTTAAATTTTAAAATGCATGCAAAATGAAGATTTCTAGGGATATTTTATTAGATTTTGTCCAACCTCTCATTAATGAAGACCCTGTATTTAAATGGGGATAAAAGTTTGTATAAAAATTTTTCATTTTTAAAGTTGTAAATATCGGAGTTGCTAGGCTTCTGATTACCCAGAAAAATAGAAGATGTCAGCTAAGAAAGGATTTTAGGAAACTCCGACCTAAATGGGTGAAATGGACGGGACGTAGAAGTATGAAAAATGGTACCTATGAAGGCTATTGATTACAATTAAAAATAATCCGTTTTAAAATTTTTGAAAACACATTCCTTGGTGGGTTAAAATGGGTGTAAAAGTTTTATAAAAAAAAATCGTTATTTTTGAAGTTGGTGATATGGGAGTTTAGAATTAGGTTTCTGATTGCCCAGAAAAATAGGAGACGTCAGCTCAGAAAGGATTTTAGAAAACTTTCCGTAAGTGGGTGGAATGGGGAGGGGGTAAAAGTTTGTATGGAAAAGCACATTTATATTACAAAATAATAACAAATGAAATACGATAAAATAAAAGTTGCTCAATCGCACGACGCGCGCTACACCGCGTAGTGTGTAACGGAAGACGAAATGTGGAGAAGATGATGTGATGCGACGCAATGGAGTAGGAGGGGAGAGAGAACCAATATTCCGCGAGAACAGAAAAAAACCAAAACAGCCAAAATTGTGAAGTCCACACGGGCGAAATGCTAGTTAAGACTAAATAGCACATTTTTATTTACTAACATATGTTATTAAATTTTGCTAAAAACCACTTTTAGTGCATTGAGAACACGAAATTTCAACAAACTTTTCTTGTACATGCCAAATATGTTATATTAAAACTCCATTTATCCCTTGGCACTAATTTGTGAAAAATTATCCAAAAATTAACAAATTTAGAGCGTTAGGAATCGCCCTAAAGCGTTCTCACAGCACTTGTAGATGGCGGGGTGAGTTTCTTTTTGGTCCCTGAATCAACGATCCATATTGGATCATTGCCTGAATGTAAAAAACACGATTTTTAAACGTCTTCACCCGTCATAAGCAGAAAAAGCTTTGTAGTTCTCAACGAACATGTTGGAGGCCAAAATGGGAGAGTAACATTTAGTTATAAGACCAGAAAATTATTTACTAGTCCTTAGAGACTTTGTCTAAATTAGGTTTATAATTTTAAAAAGCGGCCTGTGCCTCCTTTTTCTTCCCTTTTGTTTTACAAATGGCTTTGAAAAAAAAACCATTGAGCCTAAAGCGCTGTGTTGAATATGTGTTTTAGAGGTGCAGCTCACTTTTGAGAATCACTTGGTATAGTTTACAAGGAAAAGAAATATTATAATGTATAATAATCAAATTGTAGTATTTTTTAATCTAGTTTGTGAGTAACTTAAAACATTAATATTATAATTAATAGCTGTACGAATTTAAGTTTATGACACTCGTCATAAATAAATAAGTTTATTATTATAATTATATGACATGATAGAAATAAACCAAGCAGTTTGCTGTTCTTATAAATTGATTATTTTATTATATATTTTTATTAATAGGGGAAGGTCGGGCAAAGTGGCCACCCACTGCCGCTTAAATATATATCAAAATATTTTATCTTATATTATCAATGTATTCTCTCAAGTTAATGTAGTTTTGATATCACATTGTTATTTTCACATATAACAAAGTATTTATTACTATTTTATAAGTTTTAATCAAAATGGAAAATTGACCACTTTTCCTACCCAGGGTAGGTAAAGTGGCCTACATAAACCTACGAAGCGGGTAAATTGGCATAGTCTCAATGAAATACACTTTTTGTTATATTTATTCAAGTTTTATTAGGAAATAATGCAATAGATGACAAAAAGACAGATGAACTCAAATTTTTCTAATTATTAACCTTGGTGTCAACTTATTATAAACAAAAATATCTTAGGAACAAAATTCACAAAGAAAGTCGTTGTCTAAATCATCACAGCCCGAGCACGCTTCATGGGCCCATCTTTTGCAGACAGAACACTGAATCCAGCCATCATCATATTTTGACTTAGACCAAGTTTCGCTGCAGTAAAAACATTCAGGATCGTCATCCATATCATCGTCACCAGTTTTAGCGCGTTTTTTAATTTTAGGCCTCTTAGTAGCTTTTTTTGAAACAATAGCAAGTTTAGAAAATTTTTTTGGCGCCTTCTTCTGTTCCTGTTGGGTTTTTTCTTCTTGTAATTCATTTTTATACGGACTGCTAGTTAAGATTGCTGTACGACCCCTCTTTCTGGTAACTTTTTTGTTTTAGGCAATGCCTTGGGAATCGGAAACAAATCTTAAGGCGTTACTACGAAAGATGTGCTTGGTTGTGGATCTAATATTGGTGACATTAATGTGCTTGTTTGCGAATCTAACATTGGCGGTGTCATTGCTAGTGTTTCCTCCTGGGTATCATGTAGAACTAATGGAGACTTACCTGTATCAGGTATTTCTTTCTCATTGTTGGCCTCATTCTGTTGTGTTTCCGGTTCAGCGAGAACCACATCTGTTGTGTCGGCAAAGCTAGACTCATCGACATTGAAAATGCGGTGAGGTGGGTAGCTTGTTTTGGACCTTACCTCTTCCTAGAAGGTCAAAAAATTTTGTGACACTTATTTTATTAAAGCCCTGTGCTCGAGCAAGTGAGATTGCTTCTGGGGTTCTTAGGTCAGTTCCGGATGACGTTTTCTAAAAGCAGAAGTCCATGCTTTTCCAGCCATTTCAGTTTCTTTATTAAACTTGTGTTTTATATTATTGCGTTTAGCCAACTGATAGGCCAGTCTTCGTACATCTTGTAAAGTTAATCGGTAAAATCGCTTTTCCATTTCTAAAATGTGATGCACCAATTCTTGTTCTTGCTCCGGACTAAAAGTTGGACGGCAAGACCCCAATATTTTTTTATTTTCAACAGCTTCTTTGTTCATTCCTTTTACACGTCTTTTGAGCGTCGATCGAGGTACTTCAAATTCTTTGCTAGCCTTGAGTAGCCCATTTCTTCGTTTCTTACAGCCCTTATAGCTTTTTCCATTGATTCTGGGACCCATGTCTGTTGCCGCGTCTTCCGTTTGTATGTACTTGGCATATCTAAAATAATAATAAATATTTATTTGAAAAATTACAACCAAGTCGGGTAAAGTGGTCTACTAGGTTACTTTACCTAACTACTGAGTAGGCCACTTTACCCGAAACTGCCAAGCGACGAAAACAAAATTGCATAAAGATCAAATGAGGTTATATTGTCAACGTTTGCCTTGAAATAACTAGTCCACAATATAGACTAAACAGATAAATTATTACATTATTTATAACTTTTATTGAATATAGTAACTTATCACAATGTTTAAACCACTTACCTTAGATCATAGACCACAAAAATCACTCTTTTTGCAATAAAAACTTTCCGCGTGAACCAAACGTGTCCGTGTTTACTGGAGCAATAATGGCGTCGGGCAATGAATTATTTACACATGCCGTTAATAGATGGCGGTAGTTGGTTGATCATAAAAACGACGGTGGCCACTTTACCCGCCTGGGCCACTTTAGCGATCTTTCCCCTAATAGTTATTTATGATATAAGTGTTAAAAGTACAATTTTAAGGCACGAATGTGAATTCGCTTCTCTTAATCTGCAACTCACATACGTACTTTTAACACAAATATCATTCAATATTTTTTTCACAAACGCAATAATGTAGTTAAAAATTAAATTATTTAAAAATTGGAAGATATAGTTTTACATAGCATCGTATATAAAAATTATTGAAATTGGCATATATTAATGAATTCTAACAACCGTTGTTGATGCTGGTTGGTTACGGCATGTTTACTTTAAATTTGATACATCGTGTCAGTTTTAGCCCGTTTGACTTTTTACTTAATATCAACTTGAAATGAAAGAAAATGTAGGAGAAAGTATTGGTTGCATCGATCCATTTAAAGAGATAGATGAAGCGGCCATTAGAGCATCGCTGGATTTATTGCCCAGGAAATCTCGTATATAATAGTTTATGAATTGGTGTAAGGGGAAAGGTGTTGATTTAGAGAGCATTATCATTATGGTCGACTTATTTAATGATCAAAGCTATGCTACACACTAACGTGGATATTTTAAGCTTATTGCTTATTTAAAGCGTCAAGGAGAAGGATACCAGCCCAAAAAAATCAACGATTCTGAGCAAAGATGAGATGATAAATACCTTCTGATGAAAGGAATTACCATTTTAGTAATTTTTGGTGCCTGTCGCAGGGAGGAGCTTTGTCAGTTAACTCTTGTCGACTTGGAAGATATGGGCACTTCATTGATGATTTACAGGTACCACGAAATTTCATTAGCGTTAAAATTTTTTATTTGGATTACTATCGAAAGTATATGGCTCTTCGTTCAGCGAATGTAGGACATTGGAGACTTTTCCTAAAATACGCGAAGGGTAAATGTACCAGAAATCCTGTCGGAATTAACTCTTTTGGAAATGCCTTGCTGCTATAGCAAGATTTCTGCAGCTTCCAAATCCGATCCTCTTTACGGGGCATTGTTTTCGCCGTTCTTTAGCGCGTTTACTTGCCGATGCTGGAGCAAATTTGACGACAATTAAGAGGCATGGGGTGGACACTTTTATAGGGTATATCCGTAATTGTTAGTGCTATCAAAAAAGTTACATAGGCGTCATGTGCTCTTTTTGGGTCAAACTTAAAATGGTAAAATCCAAATTTGGAAAATTGTACTTATTGGTTTGCTCTGCCTCTGCGATTTATTTAATCTTTATTATTTTAAACCACAGTAGGCTCTAAAACAAAAGCTAATACCTTAGAAACAAAACTATGTCGACATTCTAGTTGTTATTAATATTTAACGTCAATTTTATTTCTACATATTAATTTATGAAAATAACTTATAAGTATACAGTATATATTGAAAATGGAAAACAAAGAAATGGCTTAAAATTTATATTTTGTTCTCTATCCGAAAATACGGCAACCATTTAATTAAATACAATTTATAACAATCGGATCATCATTTTAGTAGACTTAAGAGTAAATTTGTTATACATGTTTCAGACTCTGACTAGAAAGTTATTAGTTTGAAAAATAAACAAGCAATTACATGTATTTAGTTACATAGATATATTTTTCACCATTTAAAAATTAATTACTCTACATAATTTTTTATTTGATAAAATTATATTTAAATTTAAATAATATTTTATAAAAAATATTTTACCCTATTTTTATAATTAAAACACTACACAAAAAAGGGGAAAAACATTGTTATTGGTATTTTATGGCAACACGACACACTTTAGTATAAATAATATTTATTTGATATTTTGGAGTGACAAGCTTTTCAAATAAGAAAAAAATCCAGGACCGTAATTAAAAAACTGAATTTGCAAAAAAATAGTAACGCCGAATTTTAAAATAAATAACTACTTTTAAAAAATTTCTACAAAAAATAGTTTTAAAAACTAAATAAATACCAAAATTTAACATTTAACTTGTACCCGATTTTTTACAAGATGTATTTTTGTGGCTTTGTTAAAACAAAAATTATGAAAAAAAGTAGATAAAAAACAACTTATTTAAACTTTAATTAAAAAAAATGCTAGAAAATACTTAAAAGATATTCGAGCCGGTAAAATTGGAGTAAAAATTATTTTACTGGTTTCGCTAACAAAATATTTGACATGTTTATAGAGTCCGACCGAAACTAGTTTTTGGGCCGAAACCGAAACCGAATATTCGGCCGTTGTTTCAGTTTCGGCCGAAACCGAAACTCACGTGGTCAAGTATAAAATTCCTTAAAATACGGAAATTTGGTGCATTTTACCCATTATTCTGGGTTAATTAGGACATGAAATGGAAATACAGTATATTAATTTTGTTGTAATTATTTATTTTAATTTTATCTTTTAGGTACAGGGTTTTCCCGTATAATTGCGCACCCCTTTAAAATCTTTATTTTTATAGATAGAAAAAAATAGTTTATATGAAAGTTGCAGGATTTTTCATGAAGATTTTCATGGTGTACTTAAGATAGAAAAACAAATGATGATCGGAAAATTAACAAATCACTATCAACTTCGTTATTTTAAATGGAACACCCTGTATATGATTGAAAATTCAAATTCTGCTAATCTTCCTCTTTTCAAATATATATAACTTATCTATGTTCGGATAAACGAGTTGCAAGTTATTTGAATTTAAAATCTGTTCTTATAAGCCATAGTTAGCCATGGATACAACCCAAAGTTTTGCAAAGTTAAGTCGCGTTAGCCATGGTTCGTCTTGGAAACCAAACAAAAATATAAATATTTGACAGAAGTCAATTTTGGGTTGTATCCATGGCTAACTATGGCTTATAAGAACAGATTTTAAATTCAAATAACTTGCAACTCTTTATCAACATAGATAAGTTATATATATATATATATATATATATATAATTAATATATATATTATATATATAATATATATATAGGAGTATAATTATATATATATAAATATAGAATTATATATGATTTGATTGAATTTTCTGATATATTTTCAATCTTACAGTGAAAATCATTATAAGAAATGAATCTGACTTTGTATTAATCATTTTTTCTATCTACTAAAAATAAAAGATTTTAAAGATATGTCTATACGGGAAAACCCTGTACCTCTTATATAAAAATAATAATTACTAAAATTTTGCTACAGAGCTATCCGAACGGCGCACTTGCCACGGGAAACGAAGTTAGGCGAGCGTGCACGACAACTTCCGAAATCAGTTTCGGTTTCGGCAAAAGTTTCGAAACTGCCGCCGAAACTTGATTTTTGGCCGAAACTCGGCCGAAACCGAAACCGAACTTTCGGTCGGACACTACATATTTACTGTAAAATATAAAATAAATAAAATTATGAATTTAAATTTGTAATAAACCAATCTCTACCCTAGTTTGCCTTGCTTTAAATTGCTTACATCATCAGTGTGAACAGGTGTCGTCTTTACAATTATTAGCTACCTAATATTTTTCTCCATCTATTGCACTTCTTAATTATCCGAAGAATTATTTTTGTAAAAAAAGTAACCTTGATATATGACAACACCCAAATGACATCGCTTTTTAATATTTTATCTCATGCTTTTAATGTAGTAATTTAAAATATATATTATTTGCAAATATTTAAGTACGTATAAATATTTCCATATTGTTTTCAGCATATTTTATTGGCATTTTTCATTTTTTTTTCAAAATTCTTTCACCCCTGCGATGTCAGATCATCAGGTTGGTTAAAAAACAAAAATTGTATATTAACTATAACATATACTTAATTTGCTTTACCCAACATAAAAAATATGGGTTTTGAGAATTTCGTAAAAGAACTGCGTAAATAAAAACCATATAATTAATAAAAAAATTATTAATTATCTATATTTCGTGACATTATAATAATTATTTTATTGAAATAGGACTTAAGTAATATTTTTTATAATCCTCTTTCTAAATACGTTTCAGTAAAATATATCTTCTATTTGACATAAATCTGATAACAATAAATGTATCATAAAACAATAAAAATAAGTCTTGTTGTAACTTATGTGATTTTTGAAATTCAATTTTATCTCGGCAGTTTGAACGAATAAATTTTTTAAAAGAATAGTCAAAATGACGTTCTTGGGGTGGATTTTTGCACATAAGTTTTTGGTATTACTGATAGTTGCAAGTGCTGGTTTATGTATTAGCACAATAGTTCTAGGTGTAAATATTACGCAGTTGAAAAGTGAACTAGAAGAAGAAAGAGCGAATAATAATGGTAAGGAGTAAAAAAAATAACAATAAATTTCAAATTAAGGTTTGAATTTTTCTATTAGTTTAGTTATATTGGTAGCAAATATAAAACTGTACATACAGTTCGAAAGTCAATTGACTGAGAGTGCTAATTTTTTGCCATATAACATTTAACCTGCAATTTTTGGTATACAGTGTGTCCAGAATAAGATGATGTACAGGGTTTTCCCGTATAATTGCGCACCCCTTTAAAATCTTTATTTTTATAGATATAAAAAAATAGTTTATATGAAAGTTGCAAGATTTTTCATCAAGATTTTCATGGTGTAAGATAGAAAAACAAATGATGATCGGAAAAGTAACAAATCACTATCAACTTCGTTATTTTAAATGGAACACCCTGTATATATTGAAAATTAAATTCTGCTAATCTTCCTCTTTTCAAATATATATAACTTATCTATGTTCGGATAAACGAGTTGCAAGTTATTTGAATTTAAAATCTGTTCTTATAAGCCATAGTTAGCCATGGATACAACCCAAAGTTTGGCAAAGTTAAGTCGCATTAGCCATGTTCGTCTTGAAAACCAAACAAAATATAAATATTTGACAGAAGTCAATTTTGGGTTGTATCCATGGCTAACTATGGCTTATAAGAACAGATTTTAAATTCAAATAACTTGCAACTCGTTTATCCGAACAAGATAGTTATATATATTTGAAAAGAGGAAGATTACAAATTTGAATTTTCAATCATATACAGGGTGTTCCATTTAAAATAACGAAGTTGATAGTGATTTGTTACTTTTCCGATCATCATTTGTTTTTCTATCTTACACCATGAAAATCTTCATGAAAAATCCTGCAACTTTCATATAAACTATTTTTTTCTATCTATAAAAATAAAGATTTTAAAGGGGTGCGCAATTATACGGGAAAACCCTGTGCATGGGGATATTGGAAACCTTTAGAGGTATAAGGTCGGTTAAATGGAAGAAAAGTTGCGTTATTGTATGCCTAATTATAGACCGGGGTTGTCATATTTTAAATCGATACCGTTAACTAGATACAGGGTGAAATACAAAAATATGCATTTTTGAAAAACCCTCAGTACTTATTATAAAAGCTAGAATTATCAAATTTTTACAATTTGGGTAGGAGGATGCGGTGTTTTCGAAAATTCTGTCAAAAAACTTCTAGGCCTACAATGTTGCGCCCGGTCGGAGTCAACTTTCGTTTTTCTTATGGACGCCATATTGAATTTTTACATTTTTGAAATACCTATTAAAAATGCTTTTCAACCATGTATAATACACTTATGATCGGCGAAGAGAAATAATCAAAAAACCCAAAATTAAGATTTCATCGTAGCAGGCTTTGATATTTCTATTTAATTTTGTCAAAGTAGGTTTTGATATTTCTTTTTGAAGTATGTTACTGTCAAAAAAGATTTACTATCAGTAATAAGTGAGTTCAGTTAATAAATTGTAATTAAAAAGTTTTAAAATGAATTACTCAAATAGTCATAAGTACGATATGTTGGAGTGTTTTATTCTTTGTCGCAGAAATGACGCACAGGCTAAGGAAATGTATTTTAATAAATATCCAGAAAGACGACAACCTGGTATAACTATGTTTAGGAGTTTAAAGGAAAACCTTGTAGCTTATGGAAGTCTGGCTAAAGTAAAAAGAACTAAATTTCCAAACAAAAGTAATAAAAATTTGGTGTTGCAAAGCGTGGTGAGACACCTCGTTCGTCTTTGCGTCAAATAGAAGAGACAACAAGCGTCGCTCGGTCAACTGCAGACAGCATTTTAAAGCGCCACAAATACCACCCGTATCGTGAACGACCCTGACAGGGACTTCAGGAAGGGAATCAAATTAAAAGAATAGAGTTTTGTCAGTGGTTTATTTAAAAAAAATACTGAGATACCAAATTTTTATATCAAAGTCCTCTGGTCTGATGAGAGTCGATTTACTAACTGCGGACTTTTTAATCGGAAAAATACGATTTTCTGGTCAGTTGTAAATTCACACCTAGTTCGAGAAGTTAGGCACCAAGTTAGGTCGGAATTTAATGTCTGGCTAGGTGTTTTTGGTACCCAGGTGATTGGTCCATTTTTTTTAAATGAAAATCTAAATTCGAGAAGATATTTGAACCTTCTTCGAACCAATGTTGCAGAACAAATAATGGAACTTCCACTAGCCAACATTCAAAACATGTTTTTCCAGCAAGACGGCGCACCTCCACATAATGGACAAATCATAACACACTTTTTAAATAATGAATTTCCCAACCAGTGGATAGGTAACCAGGGACCAGTAAGATGGCCTGTGAGATCTCCTGATCTAACGCCCCTTGATTTTTTGTATATGGTCAACAAAATAATCAAGTCTACTCTGTACTACGAAAATATGGAGCAATTAATAAGGAGATCTTGTGAAACAGTGCTGAGACGATGCGAGTTATGTGTCAGAACCAGTTCATCATTCAAATAAGTGATTTTTTCGTGCGACTTGCGTTTTTTTTTGTATTTTCGTTCGCTGAATTTCGAGGGGTTTGATTATTTCATCATTATTTCAAGCGTATAGTGGAATTGCCTTGTTCTGAGGAGGTTTTCGGATACATTTTCGTCAGACCTAGCATAGATAGTAACCGTGGCCTTGAAAGCTTATTACAGACTTCAACTTATTGCTGTTGTTGTTCTTTCATCTGGGTAGCCATCATGCGCAAGCTTTTTGAGATTGCAGATTGGAATCGATGATTTCTTGACGCTACCCACACTAATTTGTATCACGTCTTATGTGCGGCAAATTTTGGACTGTTGTATGGTCCTTCTTCGAAAAATGTCACTTGATTTGTCACCATTATTCACAAGAAATCTAACAATTATGAATTGTGCACCGGAAACATAAAAACATAACGTGCTTTTTCAGTATTACTAAATAAATTTATTTAGTTTTGAGAATAAAATTCCGGGAATTCCTCGTATAATTTAACTGAAAGAAACAAATTTAACTGTTTACTTTCTTCCAAAAAGGTAAGCAGTATTATTATTCGTGAATTAAATTTTTTTAACATTTTTGGTAAATGATTTGATATCGTAGGTTATTTGAGGTTATCTAACTGGTCCTATTTTGATATTACTTCATACCGTATCAGGGTATTATACGACTTTAATGTAATCGCTTTGTTTGATTGCCTTTTCCCTTTTTCAGTTCTTACAACTACTAAAGCAACTACAATTACTCAAGCAACTACAACTACTCAGGTATCCACAACTACTAAAGCCTCAACAACTACTCAAATATCTACAACGACTAAAGAACCGTCTACAGATATGTCAAAATACCGATTACCTACAAATGTCAAGCCGACTTTATATGATCTTTATTTATATCCCGATTTGGAAACAGGTAAAAAAGAGTAAATGTTATACGGAATGATATTAATAAAGTAATTAAATAGAAATAAGCCATAAGTGCCACGCCATAAAAAAAACAAAAATTAAAATTTATACTGAGTGACAAAAAAAGGTAAAGTCCTAGTATTAATCTTCTTATTTTATTAACGCTTTTTAAGAGTTATTTATTTTTAGTCAGAGAATTAGAAAATATTTCTAAATTTTCAGTTTTATCTACGGCTTATCTTGCCGGTTTTTTTTTACTGTTTTTGGGCCTCTCCAATTAAAATTTTGCGAATTTTTGCTTATATTTGTAGTTTAACATTAAAATACTTTATTTCAAAGTGCTTTATTTTAAAAGAGAATATGCCTCGAGTGCCCTCGAGTGCAGACTTTGGCTTATTCGCCAGCTTAGTAGTTTTAAGAGTGGCGAACAGCGGGCCTATGTGTCAAGTGGAGAAGAAGACCGAAGACACAGATTTAGAGCCACTGGATGTCGTAGGGAAACAATAGAGCTCTAAGATAGCCGACATAGACTTTTGACTTTTTTTTTAGAAATTGCTTTGGATCGACTTAGGCGATTGCAAACCACCGGATATGGTAGCCTTTAGTCTTTATTAGAGGTAAAATAACGGCTCTTTCGTACACTTAGGAAGTTGTTGAACAATATGTCCTTCCATACCCTGAGACAAACGAAAACCTTATTTTTCATTAAGACATGCCGACATCATATGTAGCCAGAGTAACCCAAGGAAGTTTAAAGGTGTATGGAAGCCCAATGCTATGGCCCATTCGATCAAAAAATGTCCAGCCCAGTATGAAAATAACTGTCAGAGTTGGCCCCGCCGATTCTGCGCAATAACAAAATTCCACGAAATAATTTAATGTGTTGCCTACTTACACATTGATAAATCAGTGTGAAGTTAGCCAACACATTATAATTTTATGAGAGCCGGACTACCGTTTTTTGGATTGATCAAAACCTTATTTTAGTGATTAGTGTTTATTAAATTGGGACTATAATTTTGTGTTTATTGTTTGTTACTTATAATATCGTAACAAAATAACTAGAGGTTGTATGGTTTTGTCTTGCAAATCCAAGGGTACCATACCCCCTTTTAACTTTAGGTAAGTATTTTTATATTTAAATTAGGTGCTCTTATAAGACGTAACGTTAGGTAACCGATAATAAATAATAATATATAATTATGAATAATAGAAAATGAAAATTTCATAGGAAATATTAGTGAGAAAAGTAAGGCAATCTTAACTATCTTTTAGATGATTTCCACAATGTTTATGTATTTCTGTGGATTATTAAAAGAAATAAGGTTTTCATTTATACTTTTATTTCATTTAATAATTTAGTACACTTTTAAAGGATCAAATTATTGATTACTGGGCGACAGAAATTTTAATATTACAGGTCCTCTAATTGAATGAAAAGAAGTACACTTATGACTGTTTAGGGCTGGATTACAAATCTAAAAAAAACCAATGTTCAGTTTTCGAGATATTCAATATCTTCGAAAATCAAACTAACCTTTATTTCACTATTCCTCCTTCTTTTTGCACCAAATTCTTGATTTTACATTAATTGGCACAATATTTCACAAACACCTTTTACAATTTTTTTAGTTTATTTTACACCTTTTTACACTTTTTTTTTAAGCAAATATGGTTGCTCCCTTTGAACTTAAAAGTTCGCAATTTAATGGAAAAAAGATGTAAAATAAATAAAAATACAAGGATTTAAAAGGTGTTTATAAAATATCGTGTGCCACTTTAGTGTAAAAATCAAGAATTGTGTACAAAAAAGGGAGAATATAGTGAAAATGGGGTTAGTTTAATTTTCAACTTTGATGATGAAGATCTCGAAACGAAACGTTGCCGAAAAGATATTTTTTCAGATTTGTAATCAGCGCCCCAAAAACCCTGTATACCAAATTTGATCAAAATCGGAGAGGAGGCAACTTTCGAGACAATACCATTTGTTTAAAATAAATTAGATTTTTGGTTTCTTAATCTTGCATTATCAACTTTTTAAGCTCGACATACTGTACACACATGATATTTAACGGATACTGTTACAATGGATACTCAGGTACTAAAGGTTACTAAACATTTTTAAGCACTGTTATTCTGTCTAATGAATGTTTGTTATTAGTGAAAAGTATATGCCTAAAAACAGTTATAAAATTTTCACTTTTTAATGTACAACCAGAATCTTAGGATTGGATTAAACTCATTTACACTATCTTGCCCTTCTTTATCACAAAATTGGGTGAGTAAGTACATAATACTATCATACAGTGTTTGAAATTTATTTTAAAAAATCGTGTTTTTATTTATTCACAAAGATTTTTGGTAAAAATACAAAACTTCCAAAATATCACCATTTTAGGGATAAAGGTGCATCTATTCTTTCCATATTATATCAGATGATATAAAATCCAATATTCCAATAATTTTAAATATTCTATAGAAAGGGTCCAAAAAAACAATTTTGTGCAAAAAAAAGTGAATGTTGGAATTTGACATTTATGATGTCAATTTATAGATAGTAACAAAAATTATGGAAATCCGGCCCCGACCTACTATTCATTGCCAAATTCCGGGGCCAACCCCTATTCCCGCTGTCCTGCACGCCTGGACAATTTTGTTCTACAGTATTGGGCTTCCATACACCTTTAAACTTCCTTGGAGTAACCATATACTTTATGGATCAACACCACAATAACCGCTTACTATGGCCCCATGATCGCCTGATCTCTCTCTGATCGAACATTTATTTATGTATTTAATGTCTAACAGGCATCCATTTATAAGACATTTAACATTATGTTTTACAATTATTGAGTAAACAAATAACAAACCACACCAAACAATGAATCAAAGGCCAGATATTTTAAAAATTTTCTTTGAATACCATCGAGAGCATTTATATATTCCCCTAAAATAGGATTCCAGATCAATATTCTAGTCTCGACCTTAAAAATGCAAAGTATAGAACCTTCATTGGTTCTACATTGGTAAAATGTTTGCACGTTCTAATAATACATCCTGCATTTTTAGGGATGACTTTCGAATATTATGAATATGTGTGTTAAAGGAAAGTTTGAAATCAACATTTATTTTCAAATCTCTATATTTGTCCACTCGCTCTAAAATATTTCTATGAATTGTGTAGTTCATCAAAATTTTGTTCCTTTTTAGGGTTATGGTCATTACCTTACATTTATCTACATTTAGTGGTAGTTTATTTTCCAAACACCAACCTTCCAGTTTTGCCAAATTTTCCTGAAGTAGCTGGCAGTCTTTTTGGGATCTAATTACTCTAAAAATTTTATGTCGTCTGCAAATAAAAGTATTTTGCTTTTTAACAATGGTGCTAGGTCGTTGATTTAGAAAGAAAATAATAATGGGGCTAGATTACTACCTTGGGTGGCACTACTAGTTGCAACAAAAGTTCCAAACCTATGTCCTTTATGCTCAATATACATTTGCCGATTGGTTAAATAGGATTGTAGAAGACAGCATAAGCGCTTGTCGAAACTCATGGAAAATAGTTTATTCATGAGCAAGCGTGTCAAAAGCCTTATATGGCAGCACTTAAACATAGGTAAGAGGTAAGGTGGAATGAGATATCCCCAGAGGATATAGAACACCTTATCAGATTAATGCTCAGACAGCGTATTACAGATCGAGGGTTTTAAAATAAACCTAATTCTGTTATTAATCAATCATCCGATGTGGCTAAACACCTAATCATTTATTTGCTATTGTCTGCTATTCCTGTAAGCATAAAATTAATAAACTGTATTAAAAATAAATTGCGTTTACCTTTTTCTGTCACTTAGTATAAGTAAAATCATGTTTAAACCTAAAAAATATTTTTTAAATATTATAAGTACCAAGCTCAGACAAATGTTTTTGGACTTTTTGTGATTAATACCAATCAATACACATTTCACCTTTTTTATATTATCTTAAAATATGTTATTTTTTTAAATTAAAGCAGACAAAAGCTGTGACTTAAAATCATAGATAACCTAACTTTAGATATATAATGACTAATCGCATTTATGGCAAGTTTACGACTTCAGTCTAACAAACGATAGTGTCATTAAGCATCCGTATTTAAAAAGCAGGACCAGTTCCGGACTTAGAAATTTGTATGTCATTAATTAATTTATATTTATAAAATATATTTTTTATATATTTAGATACTAAATTCTTTTATTTTGCGTTTCTATACAAATATAAATTATGTTAGGTAGTAATATAAACCATGAGTTAAGAAAATTAATATTGCAAAATATAAATAGAAAACATAGGGGCTAATAAAAGATAGGGTTAATTTCAAGACCCAGTTTTTGTACCGCCTTAAAATCGTTTGGAAACTGTTAGAATTTATTAAACGCGTGACTGTCGACTTTACACGGTTTTATGTCAGTTCAAAAACGACGAAGTTGGATCGCTTTCTATATATTTAAAGGGTTTTGCTTTGCTTGAGGATCAGTAAAGGGATGCAATAAACGGTTTTTTGCGAGATTGGAACAGAATGTGGTTGTAATCATACTTACTGACTTTTTAGATTAATGCAATACATTTTTTGTTCAGATTTTTTAAATTCGAAATAAATAATTATAGTGATTTTTTCAATTATGATTGTGTTCATAGATGAAACAAAAAGTTAATTCTTAGATAAGCCACAAAGTCATGTTCAGTCGTATTCACCATTTTTTATTATTATTAACTACAACGCATCAGTTGTGAATCAGTACAAAAATTTGTGGCTTTCCATAGCTGTAACATTCAGAAGAACTAGAGGGATTTAAGGAGCTGACAATGGATAATATGTTTATTTTTGATTAAGAACAACATCTAAACAAAAATTGTTTCACTGGTTCAAAAACCATAATCATGGTTTTTTAACCAGTGTAAATATATTTTGTTTAAGTCATCAATTGAAAGTACGGAACTGGCCGGCGACGAATTTGTAAATAAAATCGATCTGTTAGTCCGTTCTGCGCATGATTTAGGACCCAAGAGATGACAGAGACGGCGCCGGACACATTTTTTCGCCCATAAAATCTCACTTTTGAACCGGCATCTAATACCCTTTACCTGTCCATATTGGAGGTCAGTGCTTAAAATTAAGTTCTTTCAACTTTACAAAAGTAAATGTGAAGAAATGAAGCATCTTGCATACGTTTTACTATTTCTGTTTATTTTTTTATATTTTACAGGATTGTTTAAGGGTACAGTCATTATCTCCCTTGATATAATCGAACCAACTTCGACCATCGTGCTCCACAATAACAAACTGAACATAACCAGTGCGACAGTTAAAGGTGAACAAGCGATTGTCCAAATAGAAGATAAATACGAAATAGTTACAATTAGTAGGAAAGATGGAAATTTGTTTACTTCCTCTTTTAATACCCTTGCCATTGAGTTTAATGGAGATATGAAAAACAGGATCGTTGGGTTATATACTAGCTCCTATACGAGTGAAGGAGGAACCACAACGTAAGTAAAGTTTTAACTCTTAAGTTTGCTGAGTAAAATTTGCGGTAATTAGGCTGAGGTTAATCAGCTTTCTTTAAAATAGATTATGCTTGCATGTAGATCGATGTCGATCCTTAAGAGTTTGCTCAGAAGATAAACGGACTTTTTTGCTGTGCATTGTATAAAGATTAGTGGCGGCGATTAGGGGCAAGGGGCGGTTGCCCCTTCACTTTTTGGGAAAAAGATAATTAAATAATTTACTTTTTTAGCGTAGTAACACTTGTATACTTTTAAAATTGATTTGCGCAATGGTGTGAAGTGCAGCTAGGTTAGTACACATGCCCGGCACGATATTGTAGGGCCGAGGAAGGCTCCGTCGTTGCAGCTACTGACTTAAAAACTGGTAGAGATACTTACGGATTTATCACATGTATTACCAAGTTTAAGTTTATTTTTGTATTGAATGCTATGAAGCATTTTTTTGAAATAACTAACATTCTTTTAAAATACATACAGAATCATGATGTTTCCATTTATGAAGTAGTCCAGGTAGCTGACAGCGAAGGTATGTCCATAAATGGTTTGAGAAATAAACAAAAGTTTTTTACTGAAGCACTTGGTTTTTGTGAAAGACATGGCTTTGAGCAGCCAACAGTTCAACGCAAAAGAAAAATTCCACAAAAAATAGGAGACCGAGATGTTCATCCTGAATATGATTTACCCCAAGCCTACTTTTTAAAAACATTTTACTCCTCTGTGTTAGATACACTCAGTGAGAACATCAGGTCACTATTTGAAAAAAAAGCTGGCTCTATCTACTTTGCAATATGGAACTATTGCCGACATCTTCGATGAAGAACAACTCAGTTTGTAACGACCGCATTAAAAAAAACATGTTTTGTAGTGAGTTCCGCGTTTGGTTTGGAAAATTACACTTTAGCCACAAAAATCGATTATTTTCAATAAAGAAACATGATTCGACTAAATTGATCGTCATCTTGTCCCAAATTTCTTTTCACACTTCAAGTCTGAAAATGCTCACAACCATTATATATTTTCTAATTTGTTCAACCAACTGTTTTTGACTATCCCTGTGTCCACTGCAACGGCAGAACGATCTTTTAGTGTCTTGAAATGGATCAAAAACTATTTGAAGAATTCTATGCTTCAAGAACGTTTGTCACATTTAGCTATACTAGCAATTTAAAAAGATGCGACTAAAAACAATAAATAATAAGAATGCGTGGAAATTTATGTCAGGCGGAAATCAAGACATACAGCTTTATTTTTGGGGTAGAAGACGTATCATGTAAAACTACATTACTGTCTAATATTTTTTTATAAACTAATGTTTTTTTTTGTTTGTAGTAGTTTTTTTTTAATCTTTATGACAGCTCACGAAGGATTATTATATATGTATATTATATCCTACGGATTATATATACATATATAGACCTAAGTACCAAAGTACCGTGAGTGCCGGGTTTTCCGGTGTTTAACCCATTTCTTCCCAGTTGTTCCGTCAACGTTGTCCAAGCACTGAAACATGCAAATATTGCATTTGACAGCACGGTAGTGCCACCACGGACGTTATTTTTAAATAACTACTACCTAAAAGTGTCTCTCCGGCACTGGGAATCGAACCCGGATCGCCGGGCCCGCGGTCCGAAACTCTGACCACTACGCTACCGGAGACACTTGATAACGATAAAAGAGTTTTATTTTACTTGATAACTTTATTAAATTACTTATGACAATTAAAATTGTATTTGGTTGATCCTCACATTTTGTAGGTGAAATAATTTCTTACAATGCGATTTTTAGTTAAAATAAAAAAAATAAATAAAAATACGTTCGATTCAGAACTTAGCCTTGAATATGTAAAGGTGCAGGGTTATCCATCGAGGAATGAGCAGAACCATACTTATGGCTTTCCTCGTATTAAAAAAAATGTCTAATAGCCGTCTTGTGTGGTTTTTCTCGTATAATTTGAAATAATACTTAGGAAAATCATTTGAATTAAAACAGAAGGGATATCAACTGGCACAAACACATTACATCCATAGCCTCGGCAGCTTCAAAAAAGCTTGGATTCCTCTTTCGAGCCAGAAAATATTTCCCTTCTTCCAATCTGTACACTCTGTATGTATCCCAAATCAGACCCTCTTTAGAATATTGTTCTCATGTCTGGGAAATGGCGTCCCCTACAACACTTAGAATTCTGAACTCCATTTAAAGAACGGCCGTTCGTCTTATTAATGATCCAACGCTCACAGAAAGGTTTCCTCTTCTTGCCCACCTCTTGTCGAGCTGTAGGGGATCTGTCGTTCTTCTATAGGTATTTTCACGGCCTCTGCTCAGAGGAGTTCGCCAGTATAATTCCTTCTCTGGCAGCTCCCAACCGAGCAACACGTGGTGCAACTTTTATGCATCCTTTTACAGTTCAGTTAGGGAGGTCCCGAACTTCCCGCTTTCTTTGTTTCTTCATCCGTAGAGTGTCAAGACTATGGAACTTGCTGTTTTAATTGGAACCTTTTTCTATTTTTTAATTCAAATATCAAAGGACCCCGCAATTTTCTTATGGAAAATGGGTTTTGGTCAATTTTTTTAAAACTTTGCATACTGATTATCTCAACACGTTGATCAAAAATCTCCACGGACACAAAACCCGAAAATCTCCCGAACCCTCCCAAAATCCCCTTAAAGGTCACTGAGGTTTTTCTTATGGAAAATGGGTTTCGGTAAATTGTTTTTAAACTTTGCATAGTGATAGTTCTTAATACGCTGATCAAAAGTCTCCACGACACAAAACCCGAAAATCCCCCCAAACCTCCCGAAATCACCCTCAACTGGGGATTTTCCCTATGGAAAATGGGTTTCGCCCCTCTTTTTTTCCAGTTTCTCCCGAATTATATCAATATTAGCCAAATTGCGCCCCAGAAATAAGGGTTAGCCTTAATATATATTCAGCCCGTAAAAATTATTAAAATTTTGTTTATAACTTTTACATAGGGATAATTAAGACAAATTCAAAAGCCCTCGGTTTTGGTCGGTCGTGGTTAGTTCTGGTTAGTTAAAGCGCCTTTTTATTTTGCCCGCTTATATTTCGGACGTAATAAATCATTAAAAGAAGAAACAGTAAACTTTTCTGTTTAGACTGCAATTCTGACATGCCAAGAGTTAGCCTGAATAAAATTTCAAGTTAATAAATGATTATCTGGTTTGACCCAAACAGGATGGAATTATAGCGGTACGTAATAAATACCATATTGAAAATTATTAAAATTTTGTTAATTACTTCTACGCAGGAATAACTTAGACAAATTCAAAAGCCCTTAGTTCTGGTCGGTCATGGTTAGTTCTAGTTAGTTGTGGTTAGTTCTGGTCGGTCATGGTTAGTTCTGGTTAGTTAAAGCGGCTTTTTATTTTCCTCAATTATATTTCAGACGTATTAAATCACTAAAAGTGGGAACAGTAAACTTTTCCGTTTAGGCCGCCATTCTGCCATGGCTTAATCAAACTAGAATTTTTTGGCCGCAATTTTGCCATACAGAAACTGGGAAAAAGTATACCTGCCTATTTGGGCCGCAATTTGAATATGCGCCTATGAAAGCATATCCTTAAAAATAATCTTTCTTTATTATATTTAAAAAATTGGGCACTGAAATAACTATTAAATTTGTGTTTTTTTATTGAAAAAAACATTACTAGCTTATCTTTATTTTAGGATTAATTTAGAATTAAAATGTATACTTAATTAGCCAGATATCCTTAACAAATCGTTCAATATTTAAATATATTGTTTGTCAACCATACCTGACTAAACATAATTACCTGACAGTAAAGCAATTTAACTTTTACATAACAGGAAAAAGTATTTCAAATAATTGTTCTTTATCATTTTAATGACACAGTCGTTTTTGTTCATCTAATTGATTTTACGCGGACTAAATTTTTATTATAATAAAGTCATTAAAAAGTGCTTATTAGAATTAATGGATATAAAATATGAAAGTCTTCTTATATCAAACCTTTTAATTTCGCTTTATATTTAACAAGTATTTAATTATTATTGGTACCAATACTTTAATTACTATTTAATGATAAAAATGTACTTATTTACAACCCCAAATTTAAAGATGAAGATGAACTTAACTCAAAAATTTTACCTACAGTGTCATTTATGAGGAATTTATTTTTAAATTGGTTAACAAAAAATAAAAAATAATAATAACAAAAGTGATAACGTGATTATTGTCAAAATTGCACTAAAAAAATTGCCAAAAACGAGGTTTTCTTAACATTTCTTTAAAATTTATAAAAAAAAATATTTTTGTACAATTTTGTTTCTATTAATATTTGTTACATTGGTAGTTTTTTATTGTTCATCTTTTTTTTTATTTAACCCTTTCTTTAGTTTACAAAATTTAATCGACCCAATAAATAATAAAAAAATTAAATTGGAATATTCAAAATTTGTCATAGTTTTTCCAAAGCTTTTTTTCTATAATTTGTTGTTGGAAAACTTTATTTAGATAATAAGAGTATAAAACTATTTTTATTAAGATAAAACTAAACAAATCTCTAAATCCAATTTTTAAGTAATATTTAGTGGAAAAAGGGTTACCAAAATAATATTGTATTTTATTTTTTATTTTATGACGACTTAACCTATTATATTTAAATACCTATAATTATATTATACAGGGTGTCCCAAAAGTAATGGGACACAGAGCAACAGCAGATTCCTTAGGTCGAATTAACGCAATTAAAGTAAACTTGCCTTATCCCAAAGTTGATAATAACCAAGATACAGGGTATCACACTTTTAATTTTGTTTTTGTTTTTTTTGTAATAATCTCCTAACTAAATGACATAGCGATATAAAATTGGGGATTTGGGGGTTCTTTGTGGCGAGAAATTCAAATTCGTCCATGTTTTTGATGTTGCTAGTAGAGGGCGCCAGCTTCGGCCTACCGCACTTCTTTTGGATGGCCTAACTTTTTTAGGCTTAGTATTTTGACCTGTTTATTCAAAAAATAAATTACTATAATTCCCTGCATTAAAAATGTATACCTCATTTAAGTGTGTAGGAGCAACTGTTTTCTAGATAAACGCATTTAAAAAGACCCCCAATTTTTTATGAAAAATGTGTTTCGACCAATTGTTTTTAAACTTTGCAAAGTGATAGTTCTTAACACGCTGATCAAAAGTCTCCACGTTCACAAAACCCTTAAGCCCCCCAAAATCCGCCCCAAAGATCACTGGGGATTTGGGGACCTATGAGGGTGATTTTGGAGGGGTTTGAGGGGTTTTCGGGTTTTGTGCCCGTAAAGACTTTTGATCAGCGTGTTGAAAACTATTACTTTGCAAAGTTTGAAATCAATTGGCCAAAACCCATTTTCCATTTGAAAATTGTGGGGTCCTTTAAAGTGCATTTATAAATCTCGAAAACAGTTTCTACTAGAGACTTAAATGAGGTAGACATTTTTGATGCAGAGGAAATTATAGTAACTTATTTTTTAATAAACAGGTCAAAGTACTAAGCCTTTAAAAAGTTATGCCATCTAAAACAATTGCGGTAGGCTGTAGCTGGCGCCCTCTACTGGCAACATCAAAAATATGGACGAATTCGAATTTCTCGTCTCAAAGAACCCCCAAATCCTCAATTTTGCATCCTATGTCATGTAGTTAAGAAATTATGACAAAAAACGCAAGCAAAATAAAAAGTTTTACACCCTGTATCCTGGTTATTGTCAACTTTGGGAGAAGGCAAGTTTACGTATATTGCAATATTTTGACCCAAGGAATCTGCTGTTACTATGTCCCATTACTTTTGGGACACCCTGTATAATAACAAAAGTTATAGTTTTCTAATAAGTGGTTAAAAATAAATCATTTAACCAAAATTTGAATACAAAAATTGTTTTTTTGAGAGAAAAAACATTAATTAATTAATTTATTTATTCATTCATTTATTCATTCATTCATTTTATTTCATTAATTTTATTTCATTCATTTATTTATATATACTGACTAATCACGAAATCTCGAAAACTACTTACCCTATGAAGATGAAATTTGGCTCAAGGGTAGATTGTGAGTAGGAAACGTTCGCTAAGAAAGGATTTAAGGTAAACAGGTAGAGTGGGAAGGAGAGAAAGTTTATATCAAACTTTGTGATTTCTGGACTTAGAAGTAGGGATGCGACATCGAAGCCAAACATCGATGTTAAACATCGATGGTAACATGGAAACCTGACCATCGATGGTAACGATATATCGAACATACAACATCGATGGTACGATGCGATGGTTCGTTCATGGTTTATTAGCATTATTAGCAATAAAGCTACCAATATCACTAAAGACAGCTTTATTTATTTAAAATATACAAGAAATAATACATGTTTTTAAACTAAAACGAAAGTCTTAGTAAAAAAGATAATTAAAAAAACTGAAAACATTATTTTATATAAAAAAATTATAGATCTCGATAAGATTTTTTAATGCTTTGTAAATAAAGTAATTTTGATAATAATTTTCCCTTTATCCTGTTTCGCTGCTGAGTAACTGTTTGCCCTGCTTTTGACGTTCTGATGGAACGGAAGTTGCAATAACAGAAAAAAATTTCGGTGCAATTGTGGCTAGAGTGGGATATGTAGAGCGTTTTTCTGCTACCAGCTAAAGGGATTAATATTTGTATGTATGTATGTTTAAAATTTTTGTACTTTTTTTAAAAAGGCTTCTTAAATTTTATATAACATTTAATTATTTTTTAATTATAAATAAATGGGCAAAACGTTTATGTCTTTATCAAACTTCACATAACAAAGAAAGACACGTCATAAAAATTTTTAGTATATCCTTAAGATTATTTGGTTTTAAAACATTGTTATTTTTTTTACCTTTGCAAAAAATATCGATGTTAGAAGGCAACATCGATGTTATCATCGATGTTTTCGATACCCGACCATCGATGGCAAAACATCGATCATCGATCAACCAACCATCGATGTTTTAAGACCATCGATGAACATCGCGCATCCCTACTTAGAAGTATGAAAATTGGTAAGTAGGCTATTAATTACAATTAAAAATTATCTGTTCTGACATTTTTTGAAATTACATCCCTTGGGGGAATTAAAATGGGGATGAAAGTTTGTATGGAAAAATCATTTTTGAAGTTATAAATATGGGGTTGGTAATTAGGCTTCTGAATACCCAGAAAAATAGGAGAAGTAAGCCAAAAAAGTATTTTAGAAAACTACCCCTATAAAGGGGTAGAATGTGGTGTGAAAGTTTATATCGAACATTGTCATTTCTGGAATTAGAAGTATGAAAATTGGTATGTAGTCTATTGATTACGATCAAAATATTTGTTTTAAATTTTTTGAAATTTAGTAACTTAGGGGGTTTAAATGGGGATGAAAATTTGTATAAAAAAATTGTCATTTTTGAATTATTAAAGGAGTTTGTTATTAGGCTTATGATAACCTAGAAAAATAAAAAGTGTTTTTTTTGGAAATTCGTCTTTTGGGTGGTTAAAAGAGGGGATCGAAGCTTGCATGAGAAATTCGTACTTACTTCTTCGAAAACACAAAAATCATATTAAAAAATTATAACAAATGAAATATGATTATGTAATAGTATGTAATGGGACGCGATGGAGTAGGAGGGGGAGGCAATATGCCGCAAGAACGCGAAAAAACAAAACAGCCAAAATTGTGTAGTTCACGCGGGCGGAGCCGAGGGCAAAATGCTAGTACGACGTAAGAGCAGAAGAGATAAATAGGGAAGCGACAAACTTGACACTATGTACAACTGACGTCAAGCGCAAACATCATAAATAACAAATAAATCATTTTTTACTTTGGACTTCGCAGTTTTTATAGATCTTTACGTTTTAGGGTCCTTAGATTACAAAAAACTTGGTTTAATAAGGTTTGTTCCAACCCCGCAAAATACCGTTTATTGTACGGTTACGAGTAAGCCTGTTCAAATAAACCCATTCCAACCGGTAGATGACGATGTATTACACGATCCCTTTACTGTTCCGACCAAACTATCGTTTGGAAACCGTTTTTAAATGGTCATTTTGATCCCGATGAAAAGCAGAAACTCTTTCCTCGTTCCAACTTCTTCTTTTTTGGTACTGAGTACTGACATAAACAGTGCAAAGTCGGCGGTACAAAAACCGTGGGTTAAAAACAAACCTTTTTTTTTGGCTGTTGGAATTTTTTTAATTACTTTTTAATACTTAAAAAGAGTAGGCGACTTATTGTTTCTGAGTCATATCACTTAGAAAGGGGTGAGAGAGTTAAATGTGTGCTCTAGTTACTGTTATACAAAGGCAGTTAAAGAGGGATTTTTATTATTTTTATAATAAAATAAAACTGGACGAAGCGAGAATTGGACGAAGCCAGAGGGTCACTCTTTCTTTCTTATTTATGTTTTTGATTCTATTTAATTTACAAAATTTTACTTAAGAGTGTATTTTGTACAGGCAAGGAAAGTTATGAAAAAACAACTTTTTAAATTTCGTTTTTAGAGCAATAAGATATGTATGTATTTTTTAGACGTTTTTTATCAAGGGTTTAATAATTTCAGCCCTCTGGCCATTTTTTTCTGTGTTTTGGATATAATAACCATTAATAAAAAAAGTAAAAAATGGGTTTTATTTCAGGTTGTGGAACGCAGTTTATTATAACATATTAGTACCTACGCGTAAAAAAATTAATCGTGATAATAGTTTTATTAAACAGTTCTGTTATTGAAATTAAAATATTGTGTTTATGTGAAGCTAGCATTTTTGTTAACACCTATAATTGCTACTAACTATTAAATAATAAACAAGGAATAAGGGGTTCTAGTTTAGTTTTGCAATTATCCACTTTGTAATATTTGTTGTTAGATACATAACGAATATTTGCGGTAATTTGATTTTAGGTATTTAGTTAGTTCGGTTACTACAAATATTGGTATTTCAGCTAGGATAACTCTTATATTAATTAGCTAAAAAAAGGCTCTAATAATTTTTAAATATATAAAAAATAGTAGTGGTACTTTTGTGAAATATACGGTAGTGTCAATAATTTAAATATTTACATACTTAATTTTAAAATAAAATGTAATTAAATAAATATGTTTAGCCGGTGGTTTAGCATTGCAAAATAAGCTATTACCATTCGTGTTATGAATTCCAGCCATTTAAAAAATATATACTTTAATAAGAAATGGGTCACTTTATACAGATATCCACAGGCTATCTATTGAAACAAAAATGAAAACTGTACAGTGTGGCCCACTTATTTTGTTTGATAAACTGGAGGTTTAATGAAAAAAAGACAACACGGAAATTTTATAATTTACCAGGGCTGCGCTAAATTGCTTTATTTTAAAAGAAGTGCACTATTAAATTTTTCAATTTGGATTTCTTAGAAAAAGTTAGTATGTGTATACAGGGTGTCCCAGAATATGTGGGCAATCTCTCGAAATCTGATAGAAAACCCAAAAATATTATGACAAGTTCCAATAAACTTTTTTCCTAAGACCTCCCTACCGAGATACAGGTACATAACGGACGCCCCTGGAAATCGTTTTTTTAATAACTTTTAAAATATTAGGCGTAATTTAATGTTTTTTTTAATGAAGGTTTCCAAATAAGTCTTCTTAAAATGAAGCCATTAAATCATATAAGGCTTATTTAGTATGCCAGGGACGGACTAATTATAAGCAATTTAATCTCTTGATTTTTTTTTTAGTCCGACGTACGGTTTTCACCTAGAAAAATTAAATCTAGATATTTATCTGCATGGTGATATTCTTTACCGATATTGTCATGATCATGCAGAGAAACGATTTAAATTTTTTTAAGCGAAAACCGGCATCGGATTAAAAAAAATCAAGTGATCAACTTTACTTTGGAATAATTGGGGATTTAAAAAAATTTTTGCTTTAAGAGAAATCAGCTGCGTACCATCAATGTCTGCCAAAATCTGAATTCCAGTACGAACGCACTGGTGGAAATAAAAAAAATGTGGTACACTAAAATATGCTTCTTGATACATAGTCCATGTATGCCAAATTTCATTAAAATATCTAAAGTGGTATTACAGATATTAATAATAAATGATTTTAGAAAATTTTACCACCCTGTATTTTAAAAGTTAAGACGTTTAGGACATACGTTTATATGAAGTTTTTTCTTAAAGCGGAACCAAAAATTGCCTTCTAAAATATTGACATTCAATTAGAAAACACCCTGTACAATGTAAAAAACTTTACCATTCACAATATTTTATTTCTCGTAAACAGTTGATTTTATCGATGTCTATTAAGAATACCTTTTTTAGTTTACGGTTATCCAAAAATAATATTGTTGGCCTTTATCATACAGGGAGTTAAAAAAATTGCTATTATTGTGTCAGAGCTAGTCCGTTCCTGGCAAACTAAATTAGCCAAATATTATTTAATGGGTTCATTTTAAGAAGACTTAGCAAGTAACCATCATATTAAAAAGTATTAAATTACACCTAGTATTTTAAAAGTTATTAAAAAAAAAACGATTTCAAGGGGAGTCCGTTATGTACCTGTAACTCCATAGGGAAGGGGCTTAGAAAAAAAGTTTATGAGAACTTGTCATAATATTTTAAGGTTTTTTATCAGATTCCGAGAGATTACCCACATATTCCGGGATACCCTGTATAAACATTTTAATAAATCGATTTTTCCAAAGCGCGAACGTAGACTTGTTTTTTAACACGCTACCACCTTGCATAATCAACTTGATAAAATTATATTTATTTCGTTTTAAAAACTGGAGATTTAATAAAAAAAGACAACACGAAAATTGTTTAAGAAAATTAAGTAGAACCAGGTTCAAAAGGTTGCGCGCGGTAGTCGCACTAAATGAATACGTGCCTTTATGTAAAATAAGAGACGGTTTAATAATACGGGATTTAAAGATTTGAAGGGAAGAAAAAACCTCTGCAGTGCAGTGGGAAGTTCGAGACCTCTTTAAATGAACTCTTATGGATGCATGAAAATGGCATCTCGTGTTGCATTATTAAAAGCTGCTAATTTTTGGTGCAGAAGCCGTAAAAATACTTAGAAAACGGAGAGAGGGCCTCTATAGCTTATCCGTGGCAAGATAATAAGGCTTCCCCTTTGGATGGAATAGGGACAAGCAGTTTTGGATACATATCGAGTATACAGATTATAAGGGGAGAAATATTTTCAGGCTGAAAAAAGAAATCTAAACTTTTTCGAAGCTGCTATGGTTATGGGTATAAGTAATTCCAATGGATTAATTAATTTATAGAAGTCCCATTTGTTCGATAGGGAAAATTTATATATTTTTTATGAATATAAGCATATTACTAAAAGTAGGTGTCATAATATGATCAAAATAAAAGCTAGCAAAAAGCATAGGGCAGTAGATTCACTCTAATTGAGAACTGTTTCTAAATTTTTACTTTATTTGTTATATGTTCTGAAGAATTTTACGAGTCTAAACCTCAACTTCTAAAAGGTGCTACACAATGTTTAGACTCTTACAACCGTATTTAAATCAAATTAATGGGAATAAAACCATTATTAACAATAATAAAAATACATTCGTTTACGTACTAGTACAGATGACGTTATAAATATTACCTACACTAAATGTAAAAAGCCAAATATTACTTCAATTTTTGTATAATAATTTTTGATTTTGTGTTAATTTGGTTTTTTATCTTAGTAAAATTTAGAACTAAATTTATTGGGTAATAATTAGTGTTGTAATAATACAAGAAACACCTTTTTTTAAATTCCAAAGTTTTCCTACAACTGAAAATAAAAAAATGTGTAATGTGATGTATATGCAAAGCCTTTAGGAGAATCCAAAGAGCAGCTGGCCTTATTTATTATAAATAAAATTGTGGTTTATATCTCCATTTAGATCAAAAAATTATGTGTATAACTTTCTTTTATACAATCTATAGTGTTTCAGATACGCGATAGGACAAAATAGTTTGTCCACCCAGTACACTACATACACCCATGCACCTATTACCAATTATACACGACCACAATTATTACTCTTTACAAGAATTATACCAGTTACGGTACTATCTAACAAAGCCCCTACCTAAACATTTAAATCTTACGAAACATTTACCACTGCACGTGAGCGGACTTTGCGAATAACTGGTGAAATGTTTAAACTCAATTATTGTTTATAAAATGTCGTGCTGTGGTCAAAAGACTGATAAAAATGGCGAGAATAAGGGTAGAAGAAAACTCGTCACGTGCCTTTTCAGTTGTTGTATGTTTTGGTTTATTTTGTGTGGAGTTTTAGTGACGGTTTTAGTGTTTGTCGGAAGACATTTGCTTTACAATAGTTCACAACCTGGATTTAATTACCCTTACAGACATAATAGTATTAGTATACCAGAACTTCGTGAGGCTAGCTATAAGAGACTTCCGAATGATACCTGGCCCTCTTTATATAACTTAACTCTGTTGCCATTTCTAGACAAAAACTATTTTGAAGGCTTTGTCAATATATCTTTTAAAGTTTTGAATCCTAAAAAAGAAGTTGTGTTGCACAGTAAAAATCTTACAATTGTTTCTGTAGAGCTAGTGCGGGAAAACAAAAAAATATTGAATATTTTAAGTGTTACTGAAAATTTAGCGGATGAAGTTCTTGTTATCACTCCCAAAGAAAAGGTTTTTCCTGGGAAGTATTTCTTGGCAATTAAATTTAGGGGAAGTCTTGACAAGAAACTAAAAGGAATTTATAAAAGTAGTTATAAAAATGGAAATAAAATTAGGTAAGTAATAAAAACGGTATATATTTATGTTAAGAAAAAATATTTTTTACTGTCCCGTTTTTCAACATATTCTATGAAAAGAAACACGTACATAAAATGGAAAAGTATTAGGTATTGTTTTAACAAAAAAATGTATATTTTTTGATCATGAAAAACTCGTTAAAAACATTTTTTTGATGTTTGTATCTGGGTGTCTCTGTAGTCAATGTTTTGTCTCACAAAAACAAAAAAATGCGCAATCAAAAACCAAGGGGTCAAATATTTTAATAAATTGTGTACAGGTGTACGTTTATAATTTTAAAGGAGTCGAATGTAAACAAAAATATTAATTTAAAAACGCTTTAATTTAATTTAAACAAATTTGGCATAATAATTACTTAAAACAAGGTCTCGATTCTGACATATTGTGCGACTTATAAGCGTACTTTAACGGTTTTTATTGTAAAAAAAAAATGAATTTAAAAACACAATAATTAAACTGGACCAATTTGGTACCGTACTTGTTTGAGATAAGGTCCCAGTTCTAAAAAATTGTCAGACCTGGGCGTACGTTAATAGGGCTTTGAAGGGTCAAATGTAACAAAAAATAAAAAAACGCGATATTGATGTCTTTTTTGACAACATAATTTTGAAAAATATCATTTTTGACGTATATTATTTTGATAAATGTTATTTTGACAATTATCATTTTTGACAGATGCCATTTTTGACAGATGCCATTTTGACATATATTTAAACAAAAATGCTTTTAACGGCCTAAAAAAATGCAATTTTAAGTACAAGCAGTAAGTAAGTTAGCATAAATTTACCTATTTTGACGTCAGGAGTTTAGTTTTATTTTAAACGCCCTGTATATAAGTTAAGATTAGTATCGTTGACACAGTTAAGCTTAAAAAGGATTAAAACGGAAGTTTTTATTAAAATGCAAATATAAGCGAAATAAATTGCACTTAAAGCAATAATAGTTGTGGTTTATTTAGTGAGTTGTCTAAATGTTTGTTTTTGCAAAAAATGCTTGCATAATTTGCAATTTACCATTTATCAGACACTAGAAAGAGAAAGCAATAAATATAAATGACAGAATGCGTTACGAACTGCTGTTAAACTAAATAAAGCAAGCAATTTTGATATTTGTTTTGGTCACATACAGGGCTTGTAAATGTATACTTTTCTAAAAACTCTTGCTGCTAAATATATATTTGGAAAATAAGTTCTTATACAGGGTGTCCCAAAAGTAATGGGACACAGAGCAACAGCAGATTCCTTAGGTCGAAATAATGCAATTTACGTAAACTTGCCTTATCCCAAAATTTATAATAACTAAGATATAGGGTGTCAAACTTTTAATTTTGTTTTCCTTTTTTCATAATAATTCTATAACTAACATAGCGGTACAAAATTGGAGATCTGGGGGTTGTTTAAGGAAAGAAATTTAAATTGGTCCATGCTATTGATGTTACTGCTAGAGGGCGTCAGTTACGGCCTACTCCATTTGTTGTAGATGGCATAACTTTTTTTAAGCTTAGTTTATTGACCTGTTTATTAAAAAATAAGTTACTATGATTCCCTCTCTATCAAAAATGTATACCTCATTTAAGTCTCTAGGAGCAACTGTTTTTGAGATAAACGCACTTTAAAGGACTCCGCAATTTTCTTTTGGAAAATGGATTTCGAAAAATTGTTTATAAACTTTGCTTAGTGATTAACACGCCCTGTCGAAAGTCTCTATGGACACAAAACCGGAAAACTGCTTCTACCCCCCCAAAATCAGCCTCAAAGGTCACTGGGGATTTGGGAACCTTTGAGGGTGATTTTGAAGGATTGGAGGGGTTTTCGGGTTTTGTACCCGTGGAGACTTTTGATCAGCGTGATGAAAACTATTACTTTGCAAAGTTTAAAAACAATTGGCCAAAACCCATTTTCCATAGGAAAATTGCGGGATCTTTTAAAGTGCGTTTATCTCAAAAACAGTTGCACCTAGAATCTTAAGAAAGGTATAGATTTTTGATGCAAAGGGAATTATAGTAACTTATTTTTTTAATGTGCAGGTCAATATACTAAGCTTAAAAAAAGTTATGCCATCTATAGCAAGTGGGGTAGGCCCTCTAGAAGCAACATCAAATGCATGTACGAATTTAAATTTCTTGCCTCAAAGAACCACAAAATCCCCAATTTTGTACCAACATACCATTTAGTTAAGAAATTATTACGAAAAAAATAAAAACATAATTAAAAGTTTGACACCCTGTATTTAGTTATTATCAACTTTGGGATAAGGCAGGTTTAAGTAAATTGTATTATTTCGTCCCATTACTTTTGGAACACCCTGTAAATTAAGTTAATAATGTAATTAGTAGTAATTACTTGTTTTATGTAAGTACCGTATTCATGACTGGGACTAGCGATCCAGTTCAAAGACAGGCGAAGAGTCACTAATAGACCCCCAGCCCGCAGTAGAACATGAGGACTAATTGTACCCAGTTTGCCCTAAATATTGAGTATGCGCTGATTTATTGTAAGGTTTTAGAGAATAACTGCGAATAATTAAATTAGGTATACATTTTTCCAAGATGGCCATTTTTTGCACTTAGAAGTGTATAAGCCTAAAAGGAGACTATGTAAAAAAATAAAAAAGGTTTACCCCTAACAAGTAAGTAGTTTTTATTTTTGCACGGACTTTTCAAACCTACCTCGTATATGCATAAAAATGACATTTCGTTAGAACAACAACCGTACCAAGTTTGGTTAATAACGATAAAGAAATTAGAAAATGGCAGCCGAAAAGTAATCTCGTGGGCACCTGGTATACTTACATATTATGTGGTGTACTATTTGTTGCTAATAACCCTGGTGCGGTATAGTATTATTCTAAACAAAAAACGGTAATCTAAAAGGTTTCGTTGGAATCTTTTCCTATAATTTAATATTTTTACTTTTATAAGTATACAAATAAATACATTTTTTACCCTCTCTTCTATGGTATTAAAACTTAATAACTTAGTCTTGTACCTGTCATTTTAAACCACCAAGAAGGGTTTCTTTAAAAATCACAAAAACATAAAATGTTTCGATGTTAAAGTATCAAGTTAAGTTATTAAAACTAAATTTATTATTTAAACAACTATCACCGTAGGAATGTAGGAAGTTTCGAAATTCTATACTATTTTGCAAAAAAAACTATATGTTCCATAATTGTTGTTTTTAAACCACTACACCGCGACATTCTAGTTTCAGGATATTATTAATTAGTATTTGTTTTTTGTTTTGACACTCTTAAGTAGATGACATAAGGGAGAACAGAAGAGTGCATAGTTTTAATACAGCATAGAAGAGCAAGAAAAACTTACAAAATTAAAAAAATTTCTGTATGGTGCGTACAAAAATAATTTAAGATAAATATTTCTGTAACCAATGTTTTAAATGTACGCTTGATTTTAGTTGTTTTTATTTATGAGAGGGTAATTTCTTGAGAATTTTGCAGCTCGGAAATAAGTAAGTGAAGGTTTCATTTTGGCTCTGTGTTGTTTGTAAGGTAAAGTAAAAATGGATTTCTCAAAATATTTTAAAAAACACAAAATTTTCTTTTGTGCTCTTGACTTATTATTATGTAAGGCTTTTGTCCAGGTCTTACATGATGCTTCCCTCTTCCTACGTATTTCACCTAAATTTTGTTCTTTGCTCACCCGTTATTTTTTAGTCAACCGGTTATTGTAGATGATCACTCGTTTAGCTTTCATCAAGTTAATGTTGGGGTACTCCAGGACTCAGTAGTGACACCAAATCTATTTCTTTCACATAAAGAATCTATTTTTCATGACCAGTCCTATCTATAGTTTTGCTGATGGTAGTAGGCACCCTTCACTTTTATAATTTATTTTTTCATGCAAGTCTGTAAGCATGATTTGAAAAGTAAGAGCAGGGTAATGCAGATACATCTTTTATGGGACCTTAAATGGATTGGGGACCAGAAGTCTTGTACAGTTTATTTCCTCAAAAACATAATTATGTTTCCTGTTGCGCAAAATATCTGTATTACTTATGCTTTATTCATGAGTTCTGCAAGAGAAAGAGTTATTTAACCTTCTAACCGTAACTTATAAGAATGGCCTTACTTGGCACAAACCCATTAAATCTATTGCCACACCAGCTTTGAAAAAATTCGGATTCTTCTTTAGCGCCAGATAGTCATTTTAATCTTTATATGTATCCTAAATCAGACCCTCTTTGGAATACTGCTCCTATATCAGGGGTATGGCGTCTTTCAGAACTATTAGTTATTCATAATTTTATCTCAAGAAGAGCCGTTTGCCTTATGATTATGAATAACCTTATTCTTTTGTCCACCGACGAGCTATTGGCAAGGTGCGAAGTATATGGTGGGGACAGCTGAATCGATTGCAGCGCTCGCTGTGGTCAAATTTTTCAATAAATCATGCTTCATTCAAATATAAACTATTAGATAAAAATAATAAAAATGGTGCAAAATAGTTTTTGTGTGCTTAAATGTCAAAATACTGGCAGAAACAGTTACTTCAAATTTTGTACATTTTTAACTGCTAGTTGAAAATTAGAAAAAAGGTCAAAATGGATAAATGCATTTAAAAAAAAAAGTAAGTAGCCGAATGACGTTCGGGTTTTGAGGTTAGGTGAACCTTCAAATTTGACGTAACAAAAAGAAAAAGTCATCGTTTCTTGCCGTGTATCGTTTCTTCCTGCCTTTTCCTAAAGTTTTTTTTAATGATTTGCGAGTTTTAAAAAGAAAAAGATTGTTTTTAATAGACTAAATAGTGTCTGTGTAGTCTTCTGTGATTGTGAATAGAGAAAATGGCTTTAAAGCCTTAAAGTAAATAAGAAAAAGCCCTAGACTCGTAAGTGTGTCAGGTGATTTTTAACTTATCGGACCAGTTGCCGATTTTTGTCTAAGGTAAATAAAAAAAAACTATTCATCAACTGAAAATAAATTATTATTTTTAAAAAACCTGCTTAAAATGCTACATTTTTAAATATATATATTTTTATTTTTTATACTGACATTTGTAATGTTATTTAACTGTCATTTGCATTGATTACACGGGATAACCTTATTCCTCAATAATAAGTTCCGAGTTTGATTTTACAAAACTCCAAGAACTTCTTTTATTACACTTTTTATACTTACTTTCTAAAGGGTTGCCGCGAGAACGAGATAGAGACGTCTCGCTCGTCTCAAAATTTTGTCTCGTCTCAGAGCATTTTGTCTCGAATTTGAACGAGACGAGACGAGATAAAATACATCGAGACAAGGTCGAGACGAGCGAGACGTCTCGAAAAATTTTAATGACCAAAACTAACAATATATTTCTAGTTCTTGAATTATAAAGGTTTTTTAAATTTAGTGTTACAAACTTCGACAGCAGTTGGATCTTGCAAAAATAAGTTTCTATAAACATAGGTCAAGAAATGCATCGTTTCAGAAATACAGGGTGTTAAAAAAAGAAGCTAAAATTAATTGCCTTAAAAGTATATCACCCTGTGGTTTTATCATTTTTAATTATTTTGAATATTTCACTCATGTACATATTTTCCCATAAGGAAGTGGTATTATGGAAAAATTCAGCGGAAATTCCACGTCGTTTTAGGCAACGTGGTTTTCCATTTTCTGTCAAATTGACAATACGAAATTTTTAAATAATAATTACGGTTTGTTAAATTAATATTTAATTTTAAGTTTATAAACTTTATCTACGTTTTTGATTCGTGAAATATTCTCCCTAAATACGTGTATTCTTTAAAAATTTCACTCGTCCCTCGGACTCGTGAAATTATAAGAAAACATGCTATCGTAAAAAATTATCGGTAATTTTTAAGCACTCGTGGTAAACCCGGATAAAACAACTTAAAATACAACTATTTTGTCTCCTGATTTTTTTTAAATTTTGCTTTGCTTTCAAAAAAAATTTAAACCGATTCTTTCTTTATATCCTTTTTGAAAAGTAGAAGTTTTAATTTTCTCTCGAATAAAACCCAAATAACGAAAAAAATTGTATTTTAAGTTGTTTTATCAAAATAATTGTTTTAAAAAATTATGTACAATTCAAGCGTTTTTTTAAATTTGGACCCTGCGTATTTCCAATTTCGAAACGATGCATATCCGAACTTATGTTTATAGAGATTTTTTTTAAGATCCAACTGCTGTTAAAGATTTTAAAACTATTGCTCAAAAAACCCCGTATAATTATAAGAAAAATTTCGGGGAAAAAATTTTACCTATGTTTTGTAGTTTATAATTATGTTTTATTATTTTTAAAAATTTTTTTTTTTTTTTGTGGACATTTTTGTCACTTATATATTCCATATTTTTATTTTAAATAAAAAAACAAATTATTAGGTTCATTATTTTATTTTTATTTGCAAATTGTGGGTGTCCGTAAAGTCTGAAATCCCCAAATTTTTTTGAGACAACTACACAATTTTAAGAAAAGCTCAACGTCAACTTTTCTTTACAAGGCGTGTTATAAAAAAAAACAAGCATTTAAAAAGGTATTCCATTTTAAAAAAAATATTAATTCATCTTCTTACTTCAATTTTAACATAAGAATGAACAAAGGGAAAAAAAGTCAAAACTTTTTAAAAAAAGGAACCGCTCTATAGATCTTTAAATAGTAAAAAAAAGAAAAACTATTGCCGCATCCCGAAAAAACGGGGGTGTCGGCAAAGTACACAGGCGGCGCGGCGGCATTTTTTTATGCCTATGCAGAGGGTTGTTTATGAATGTTTTTTTTGTTATTTTTTTCCCTATTATGTTTTAAAAAGTTTTAATTTAAACTGAAAACAATGCATCCTCCTTAAAAAAACATATTGCTTGCAGCAGATTTTGCAATTAGTTTGTAGGTAGGTATATAGTGTACAGGGTGAGTCAACGATGGCGGGAAAAATAATTTAATGCCTTGAATATAAGATGTGTAGATAATGTGTTTTGAAGTATTAGGTATATGGTTAAATTATAAATAGTATTTTAAAATTTTTTAAAATATTTTAAATTAGACAGGGCACGTCCATAAAGTGTTGGGGTTTCTACAAAAATATTTTTTTAAAATGTAAGATAGAATACCTATACCTACCATATTTTTACATTTTTGGGGTTATATTTACTTAATTCTAGAAATTCCTATACCTACTTTACATTCTATACCCAAAAAGTTACGTTTGTATAAGAATATTGCCATTTAGGATAGTTTGGGTATACTTAATTATTATGGAAAAAGTTAAAAATTGATAAAAAAATGAGAATGAACTTTTTTTTAAAATTAAAATTGGAATTAATAATGTAATGAAAAAATTTTTGTGTTCCATTTAAAAAAAAAATCTTTTTTTTTACCATCTTGTGCCAAATTTTTTTCCGTACAATGTACGGTATAAACTGTGCTTTTGCCCTGTGCAGACATAAAAATTAGTTTAAAAAAATGTGTACATGTACCTAAAAAAAAAAATCGACGGGTCCAAGCATTTTTTTTAAAAATTCCCCCTCTAATTTTTTTTTAAATTATCCTTTTATTACCAATGCACTGTATATTGAAATTAATTTAATTGAAATAAACCAAAACAACTCGAGACAAACCCCGACGGGCGAGAAAACCCCTTTTTCTCGTCTCGTCTCGACCCTTGTCTCGTCTCGCGGAACTCTCTTTCTAAGCTTTTTTAAAAATTTTTATCCCCATTGTAATTTTTTCCCCCATGCCCCAGGTTTTATATATATTAATTTACGAAAAATAAATAAATATTATAAGTAATCCTACACCTCTCCCATGGATTGGAAGCATGATTTAATGCAGCCGTCAGATGTCGTTGTCATCGCGCACGGTGCCAATAGGAGATCTGTTGCCCACGGCTTCGGTACGAGGTTTTAGCCAGTATTAATTATTCCTCCTTTAGTAGCTCTCAATACAATAATACGGAGTGCCACTCTCATGCATCTATTTACTGTTGATCTAGAGAGGCCCAGAACTTCCTACTACTGTTCGTTCCTTTATTCTTAGTATGTCAAGACTATGGAACTTTTTGCCTGCAGAGGTTTGTCATTCCTTCAAAACTTTTAGCCCCATATTAATAAACTGACCCTACCTTTACTACAGTATGTTAGTATTAAGATTTTAAGCCTTCGTGACCTGTCCCAAGATAAAAACACAGTTTAAGAAAGAAACTAGGTTGCCTTTTGTTACCGCCGGCTTGTCAGCAGTAAATCATTTTCTTTATAAATTCAAAGTAAAAATATTTTTTTACTTGTTTCCAACATAGGGATGGGGCAACAATAACTATCTATTAATTAAAATGCTGCTCTTTTTAAAAGGTCTCATTATATCTGCCCCTATTAGGTATACCTTCGTCAAGATCCTATCAATTATTTATAATACATCAAAGTGTAACCAGTATAAAAAGCAGCAATAAAATAATAAATATTTTACCTAAAAATGTGTTTCTTTGTTTATATTTCTGGCTTCAAACATTTTTTTTAAGCCTTTTTGTCTGGACGCTTTGAACCCAGTAACTATTACATTAATATATATTTTTTTAAAAATGTTTGGTTATAGAATATTCTTTTCGCAAAATCCTTTATATAATTTCTAAACATAATGAATGATGTAATAAAGAAAGTAAGTTTTTATTAGAACGATTCTACGAAAACAAAGCAAAAGTGGTATATTTTTAGAAAAAAATTGATTTGTATAATATATTTATAGCCGACTGTAAAAGGGAAAAATATATCGATATTATTTTATATAGATATGATATATTATTAATACCTTAGGTTTGATCTTAAAAGAGAAAGTGCAATGTATCAAGTATAAAATCAAACAGTATCGGATATCAAGCATCGTAAGAGGGAAAGCCAGATCTAGATCTTTAAATTGTAATAGTTATAAAAGTTTTACTAAGAATTCCGTAAATTTGTAAAATAATATCTTACTTTCTACTTTTCATAGATAAATATATGTTTCTTTTGGCGGGAAAGATTATCCTCGACAAAAAGATTTTCGAATAATGGCAAGAAAGGCGGCCAATTGTTAAATTGTTGATAGTTTCACTAAAAGTTAAATCTAACTTAATCTTCTGCGGAATCCACCAAATTTTTAGCGATTAAAGTAAGTCTAGACATCCGTTTTTTGTAACAAAAAGCTTTCTCTATCTATTGTCCCCTTTTCACGGGGAATTTTTCCACACTTTTTATAAATCTT
>JAHBCN010005266.1:56763-74826 GCA_019359885.1 Listronotus oregonensis
ATCTTCAAACGTAACGTTTCGGCAGCGTGTATCAACTTACTTACAAATGGTTTAATACATTTTAATTTTAACCCAAATTTTAAGGGTTTTGGGGAAGTTAAAAATAATCAAAAGATAAGATATAAACTCAGACGAAAGAAAGAAAAGACTTAACATTTCATTCATAAGTGCCCCCTTTGTTTTGTCCCAGACATTCCCCAATAAAATCGTATAAGGGGAAAAAGGATAGAAGATAAATTAGGAAAGATCAGGGCAACATTGTACAGAGCCGCGGTTTCGACCAGTGGCTATGGTTTATGTTAAAGTTTCGATTAGATGAAATTTATTGAAAATATTAATTTTTAAATATTTCTAATTATGGTGATCTATTTAATTTTAGTTTTTTAAAAAATATTGATTAGCAACAAAATAGTGGTAATTGTCTCGAAAGTTGCCTTATCTCCAATTTTGACCAAATTTGCTATCGGGGTTTTTGGGGCGCTAATTACAAAATATTATAAAAACTTTTTTATCATATTCATCATCACTGCACAGAATTCTTATTTTCACTAAATTGGCACAAATTTTTCACAAACAATTTTTAAAAACTTGTTTTTATATTTTTTGACTTTTTTTTTTCATTTAATTGCAAACCTTCACTTTCACACGCCGCAATGGCGCAAATGTACACACTAGGGTTTTTGTAAACAAATATGGCTGCTGCCTTTGAATTTAAAAAAGTTCGCAATTTAATTGAAGAAAGGTGAAAAATAAATAAAAATACAAAGTTTTTATAGGTTTTAAAAAATATTTTGCCCTTTAGTTAAAAATAAAAAAATTGTGTAAAAAAAAAAGGGGGGGAATATAGTGAAAACAAGGTTGGTTTAATTTTCAAATTTGATGATGAATATCTCGTAAACGAAACATTGCCAAAAATTTTTTTGCAAGTAATCAGCCCCCAAAAAAACCCCGTATCTAAAGTCAAATTGGAAGACAACTTTAAAGACAATTACCTAAATATTTTGAAATATTTTATTAAAAAAAACATAAAATATTATTGGTACATTGGTTATTCAAACAAAATTATTTTTCTTCTATAAACTCAAAATAATGTACAAATTAAAAAAAAAAAGATAAAACTGGGGATCTTTTTATTATAAGGGGGTACAAAAAATAACATAAAATATAATAAATTAGGCAAAAATAAAAAAATACCCAATTATTCCTAAGATAATATATAAGAAGATATTCCCTATTGCAGGATTGGAATACCTTCCTATATATTTATCTTACACATTCCTAAATAAAATAGTTTTGGGATTTATACTCCCCGTTCTATTTATTTTTGCTTCATCCACCTTTTTTAATGTTCCATAATGTATACAAATTTTTAAAAGAATTTATTAGGATTAATTTGGTAAGCTCCATTGAATGGTTATCATTAAGAATGCCACCATCAAAAGATGGTTACAAAATATTTCATTTTTTTGGGGGAAAAGTACGAATGGTTTGAACCACCAGCATATCCATTAATTATTTTTATTTTTATTTAAGATACTGGTTGTGTTATGTACAATTCTAAAGATTTTCCTCCCGGGATATTTCTACCAAGGGCTGTTTTTTAAATTTTTCCATAAGATTTTCTTGTTATAATAAACAAAGGCCTTTTTGTGCTTTTTGAAGTCACACATTTTTTTAATCCTGATCAAAAATAACTTTGAATGTATAATTTCCCCCACAATATTATTACCTACTCACCTAATAAATTCAATAAAATTCAAATAAAATAAAACAATACAATGAAAAAAACTTTTGGTCTTTTACTTTTTGGGCTATTTAATTCCCACTGACCTTTGTAAAAACATTGCCTAGCGAACAGAAACCCAACACCTATGAAAAAAACACATCTTCGTGAAATGATTTTTTACAAAACACATTCACGCACCATTTTTGAGTTTTTAATATAAAAGTTTGTAAATAGTTTTAACATATAGTTTTAATCCCTAAAACACCAAAAAGGAAACCCCAAAAGGAACGTCGCATTACCTAATCTGTTCTTGTTTATCAACGGACAGGTTCTAAAATTCCTTTGCGCGTTGAACGGGTTTTCTACATTCCGCCCAAAATTTCTTTTCGGGCGAAATTTAATGCAAACTATTTAACTAAATAAAAATAAATAAAAAGGGTTTATGTACAAAATTATTTTCTTTTTTATTTTTTAAGGCCAAATCTATAATCTTTTATTTTTTTCCCCTTTTTTTTTAAAATATAAAAAAATAAAGGCAATTTTATTAAGAAAATTATTTTTTAACCAACAGAAAATCGACTTTAGTTTGGTTACGTCCTTTTCCCCTGTTCCCAAGTTCGTGTTTATTGTGTTTCTTTTTTTTTTTCAAAATCTTTGGGTATAAAAATTTTCCATTTATTAAGATATTAGCTGTTTCCCCAACCGCATCTAACCACAACTGTAAAAGTTTTTTTTTCTAGATTTAAATATAATTGCTCTAAAATTCTCCCTTTGGGGAAATAACTGATTAAATGAAAAGTTTGCAATCAAATATAAAAAATATCATAAGCAAAAAAAGAAAAGCCGCGAAACCTCCATTATTTTAATTTGACCTTTACATAACCATTATGAACGCTTCCACTAGGGCGATGGTGCTTGATATGATACAATAAACCTAACAAGGAGTGCTTGGACCCATTTAAGCCATATAAACCAATTTAAATGTCAATTCGGGATTTTGACTAATTTGTTTCCTGTTTTTTTGTTTACAAGTAATATAAAGTCTTAATTTTTAAATATTCTTAAGTTCTAATATAAGTAAAATCCAAAATAGTTTTTAAAAATTGAATTTTAACAAAAATTTAAAAAAAATCTGCCTTCGGGAAAAAAGGGCAAACGGGGGACGTTCAAACATAACCTATATCTGCGGACAAATATAAAATCGAGCCCCTTTTTGTTTTCTACCCTTGGATTGGGGGAAAGAAAATAGATATTGCGTCATAACCCTTCCCCTAGATTACCCTTTTTCCAAAAAAAACTGGTATGTTCTGTCCAACAATTTTTCCGGGTATTCGAAAATTTATTTATTAAAATTAATGCCTTCTTCCGTCTGGAAATTATGACGCCAACAAACATAATCTAGGACTGCAAAATGTGAGAAAAGTATATTTCAGGATAAACAAAATTTCCATTTCCTTCTAAAACCATTAATAGGTAATAAGCATAATTTAGAATCATATCATCATCAATCATTTATTTAAAAAGTTTTTATAAACCGGATGAAATTGATTTTTATTATCAGTATATAAAATGTTATTTTAATTATTATAGTCAGTCTATTAAGACCTCAGCTTGTAAATATTTTACTATCTTTTTTATTTTAGACTGGATTAATTAAATTTATTAATAATAGCGGATTTGCTGAACCATATTTCTGCTTTAACCTTGTGACAAATCTAACTATCATAAAATCAGGTATTTAAAAAATTTAAATATTTAATTTAATTTTTTTTAAATACCTGATTATATAAAATCTGTCGTGTAGAAAATCAATGATAACATAAAAACTAAAACATATTTTTCAACATTACCTTTTTATTAGTTCCAGACTTAGTTATAAGTAAAGGATAAAACCCAAATTTTTTATAATATATAATATCACAAGAGAAAAAATTTTGTCGGCAAAATATTCGAAAGGTATGAATGAAAGTTTGTTGCTTGGCAATTTCGCGAATGACATTTTTGAAAAAATCACGAGCCGTTAGGCGAGTGATTTTATCAAAAATTTCATGAGCGAATTTACCGAAAAGCAACAAACTTGAATAAAACCTTGAGAACAATTTTGCCTGCATAATTTTTTTTCGAGTGGTATTTGTCATGACTATTTCACGTAAGGAGATTTTGAAAATAAACAGAACACAGAATTATTTTATTGAAAAAAAAATTGCTATCAAAACAAGTAAACTAAAAACTACCTAATTATTTATATAAAATGTGCAATTATAATAATTATTAGTTTGAGCGCTGTTTTTTTCAACCACAGCAGATTGAGTTTGTACCTGGACCTGAGTACTCGTAGAGGCCAAAGCTTCATTTTCCTTATTTTGTCGCAAATTGTTAATTAAATTTGGATTCAGCTGAAGATATGGTTTTAAAGAGTTGGTACTAGAATGTCCTGTGAGCTTAATAGCTTCTTGATCACCAACTCCATTTTTTGTTAAAGTAGTTATTGCAGAAGATCGATGGGAATGATTGGTAATTTTAATTTTTTTGTATCTAAGCCAATTTTTTCAGCAGATTGTTTTGTCCACTTTGATAAGGTATTTAAGCCCAAAGGCATGTTTTTGTACCATACTCTTTTTCCAGTTGGGATGTATAGTTAAAAACAATCGCTCTGTGGTCGAGTGAGGATTAGTTGCTCTTTTTTCCATTAATTTCAAATATAATCTGACTGGACACAGGTTTTCATTGGTTCTGTTTCTTACTAGCCATTAACTATTTGTCAAACTTTTAGAGCCTTCTTGGGAAGTTTTCGAAAATATGGGATTATATTCAAAGCTTCCAGAGAAGTTGCCTAAAAAAATTAATCTTTAAGCAAACAAAATAAATATAACAATTATTTAGTTACCTACCCTTAAGGCCCAGTTCTTTTTGAAAATAGTGAATTTTACAATTAACGGCTTCGTTGCTACGCCAGGCAAGTTCAAAGAAACAAATGTGGAAAAATATTTTTTGTAATCCGTCTGGATTGTCCTCTCCTTTTTTCAGCCTTGAAGTTGCCGACCTTTGCATCCGTGCCAATCGAGCTGATTTAAATATTCTGTCCTGAAATGGATCCACTTTTTTGCCAAATTCTTTGAAATATTTTTCTTGCACCATCTGTGCCACTGTATTCCACAAGGATTTTATACTAGACTCTTTGTAGTCCTCTCCATTTCTTTTCTTCATGTTATACCCATAATCTTCTAAAATTTTCGACAAATCTTCTGGCGAAGTAACTTTTTCCAAATTGTAATTTCTTTCCTCAAGAAATTGGGAAAATTGTTCCCAAGCAGATTTTTTCGATTTCCCCGTGTTATAAGGGATCGTGTTATGAATTGCTTTTTCGATCTCAGTAAATGAATTACTTCCAAATCTGTTTTCATTGTTTGAACTCATTTTTTGCTGATAATTCAAAAATTATGAATGAAAAATATCAGTTTGACAATGTCAAAAAATTGTCGCTGAAATACCATGTTGTTGGTTTTGTCCAGGTAGCAATACTTTCAGCTGGATACCGATTTTATTGCCGGTGTAATACACTCTAGCGAAATAGTCTTATAAACAAAAAACCTATAAACCCAAAAAAGCTACCAAGTGACTATATGGCTGGCCGTTTAATATTCGCAAGCCATGTTAGTGGGGATTCTATATCGTTACTAAGGTGCCCTGATAAATAACTCATAACTACTTGATTATATTTTAGGAGACACTACAGCCCAAAATATATACAACGTAGTATTAAAAAAAATGAATAAACTAGATTTTATTTTGTTTTATTTCTTATTTATTTTTCAGAACAATTGCCACCTCTAAATTTGAACCAACATACGCAAGACAAGCTTTCCCATGTTTCGACGAACCTAACATGAAAGCAAAATACATTGTACATCTTTTAAAACCCAAGGCTGCGAATTATATTGCTTTGTCCAATTATCCAGTTGCTGTAAGTTATTTACTAATATTTATAAAAATACTGAACTTTTCGAAAAAAAGAACTGGTTTATTTACTTCTCTTTGGATGAATCTGTATATAGATGCTCATATTGTAGGTAATATTTCGTTAAAGTTGCATTTAGTGCTAAATAAACTATTTAATTTTCCTGGTTTTTTGTCTACTAACGGAAGTTTTATGGATGGAAAAGAAATGTTTAAATAAATCATCCAAGTACCTTGTCAGTCCTATGTAAATTGGTGGATTTGAGTGATCTGATATTTTCTTGCTGTCAAAAAATTATCTATATTTAATAAAAAACGTGTTATCATTATTAACTGGCTATTTATGATTAGCAGAAATAGAAACAGCATCAGAAAAACTTAAATACCTTCTTTAAGAATCCAGAGGTGATTCTCCAGCTTCTGCCAACATACTTTCGGTGGGACTAGTCCGAAATGCACCTAGAGCTGTACATATCCTGCATTGTGTAATGAATCCGACGTTTCTAATATACTGTTTTTTGCAAATATGTATGCAATAAATATCTAATTGATTTTTGATCTTATTAGGGATTATATTTTTTCAGTTTTGAATTCGCTGTCCATGTTCAATAAGAGAATACTTTAAGTAAGTTATATGTCTTTTTGACGGTTATGTATCAGCCTACAAAAATGAGGCTTGGCGCTTAGTTTTTCATTCATAATGATTTCCAATAATTGTATTCGTTTTCAAGAAATAATATACAGGGTGTCCCAAAAGTAATGAGACACAGAGCAACAGTAGATTCCTTAGGTCAAAATAATGTAATTAACGTAAACTTGCCTTATCCCAAAGTTGATAATAACTAAGATGCAGGGTGTCAAACTTTAATTTTTTTCGGTTTTTCTGGGGGTTTTTGAGGCGATAAATTCATATTTGTCCATGCTTTTGCTGTTGCTAGTGGAAGGCACCAGCTACAGCCTACCCCACTTGTTCTAGATGGCATAACTTTTTTTAAGCTTAGTTTATGCACGTGTTTATTAAAAAATAAGTTACTATAATTTACTTTGCATCAAAAATATATACCTCATTTGAGTCTTTAGAAGCAACTCTTTTCGAGATAAACGCACTTTAAAGGACCCCGCAATTTTTCCATAGAAAATGATTTTCGGCCAATTGTTTTCAAACTTTGCAAAGTAATAGTTCTCAATACGCTGATTAAAAGTCTCCACGGGCACAAAACCCGAAAACTTTAAGGGTGATTTTGGAGGGCTTAAGAGGGTTCTTGGGTTTTGTGCCCGTGGAGACTTTTGATCAGCGTATTGAGAACTATTACTTTGCAAACTTTGAAAACAATTGGCCAAATACCATTTTTCATAAGAAAATTGCGGGATCCTTTAAAGTGCGTTTTTCGAAACTGTTACTCCTAGAGACTTAAATGATGCAAATCTTTTTTGATGCAGAGTGAGCAATAGTAACTTATTTTTTAAATTTAAATTCTCTCCTCAAAAAACCCCAGATCCCCAATTTTGTACCACTATGTCATTTAGTTAAGAAATCATTACGAACAAACAAAATCAAAATTAAAAGTTTAACACCCTGTATCTTAGTTATTATCAACTTTGGGATAAGGCAAGTTTACGTAAATTGCATTATTTTGACCTAAGGAATCTGCTCTTGCTCTGTGTCTCATTAGTTTTGGGACAACCTGTAGAAGGAGCACTTACGAGCGTTTTAAAAATAACAAACTTTTTGATTTTTTATTTGAAAACTTAAAACTTGTTCTCTTTGACCAAGATTGAAAAAAGATTTTTCAATCATGTTTTTGGGTGAGTGATTTTATTAATGTCATTTTTTTTTCTCCTTAAATATATTCCATAAACCCTTGTTTTGCCTGATAACTCCATTTTGCTTACTACATCATTACAAGGCGACTTTAGAAACAGGGTTCAATTCGTTGTGTATGTTTGTAATATTATTGGAACAGAAATATATTTACACATGATAATCTATTAGGGCTTCCAAATAAATAAACAAAATTTTATAGGTGTATGTATGTATATATGTATGTATGCATGTATGTATGTATGTATGTATATATAAGTATGTACAGGGTTTTCATTTATATTTTGACACGCATTTACAACTATAACTAAAAACGATAGAAAAAAACTTCCTATATAAAAGTTTCACAGTTTTTTCTCTATTATCTCTTAAGCATAATGAAAGAAACAAATGAGCATCAAAAAGTTAAGAAAAATGAATAAGTTAACTTTTTTCAAATGGAATACCCTGTAAATTTTTATTTATTTTATCATTATTCATCCCCTTTTTAAAAATATATAGTTTGTTGGTATTTCATTTAGCCGTATTGAAAATATTTAAGTTTTTAATTAAAAAATCAATGGAAAATAAAAATCAGCATTACCTTGGAAAACAAATGATTTATTTATTACGAACTTTAAGTATAAATAATTACAAATTTTCGACGTAACCTCCACCATTTTCTCTGCACTTGAAAATGTTTCTCCTCAACTTACGATTAATCGCGTTGAAAACAAATTCGGACCGGTTCCTATTAGGTAACATTATTTCATTTTCAATTTTTTGTCTTAGTATGTTTATATTTTCTGGCCTTTCGTAATAAATTTTATTTTTTAGGTAACCCCACAAAAATATATCCAGAGGGTTTAACTCGGGGCTATTGGGCGGCCATCTAATAGTGCCATACCTTCCTATCCAAATTCCGTATTTCTCGCTAAGATACTGAGTTACTGGTGCAACATTGTGTGGGGTGCTCCATCCTGGTGCCAGATAATGTTTCTGTATTGCTGAAGAGGAATGTCTTCAAGCAGATTTTCGATCTCATTTTAAATAAAATGCAGATACCTATCTCCCGTTAGAGGTCCTTCAAAAATTATTGGTCCAATAACCTTACTGCCCAACATGCCAGCCACACCAAACATGAAGAGACCTACGTCCTTGTATCTTAACAGGTTGGATTTTGTGAGGGTTTTCAGTTGCCCAATAATGCTTGTTCTTTCTATTATACATCCCCGCCGTAGTGAAAGTTGCTTCATCAGTAAATAAAATGTTGTTAAAAAAATTTCCATCGTTTTGAAGATTACGAATCATTTCTTGACAATAATTAAGTCGTTGAATCTTATGAGCGTCGGTTAAATTTTGAACTTGCAAAAATTTGTAGGGATGAAAATTATGTTTCTTCAATGTACTGTGAATTTTTCCCCAGGATTTGTTTGTATAATTTGAAACGGGAGGAATTGAACTTTCGGGATTTTCTAAAAAGTTATATCGCTTAGATTTTGTTTTTTGTTACCCCTAAAATAAAACTTACCTTCAAAATGAAGCAAAATATTTAAATCTTGCTCTTCATTTACAGCCACTGTTCTCGTTTTTCTTTTAACGCTTTTTGTTTCTCTAAACCGACGAACAATATAAGTTATCGAGTTTCTCGAAGGTATTCGCTGTCCGGGAAAACGTTGGTGATATTCATAGCGAACTTGTGAGATGTTTTCATTATTTGCGTAGAAAAGACGTATTATTTCGTGTTTTTGATCTTCGGTATATCCCATAGTTAAGTATTTTTTTGATATAAATGAAGCGACGCAAAAATATCAAAACGTGTCAAGGTGTTGTCAAAACGTATAAACAAAGCAAGTCATTTGTTTTCCAAGGCAATGCTGATTTTTATTTTCCATTGATTTTTTATATATGTATGACGCATTTCTTTGGAACGAATCAGATTGTGACCATTCTTTTTTTTATCGGTCTGACTTATTCATACGAGCTACGGGTGTGTAACCTTGGTCAAATTTTACTAAAAACTAAAAATTTGGAATAAAGGTTAAATCACCTTTATAAAATAATAAAAAGTAAATTATTTTCACAGAAAAATCTCAAAGTTATAAAAGAATATTTTTTATTTATACACTAATTTAACCAACAAAAACGAAATTAAAAAACTTATAGACCCCTAATTGATTTCGTACCTACCTACTTTTGTTTTCGTTTTTGTTGGTTAATTGAGTGTAAGTATAAAAAAAGTATTTTATAATTTTAAGTCTATCTTATTTGAAGACGATTTAATTTTTTTAATTATCTTTTTTAACTAATTTCATTTTTAGAAAACTGAGCCATATGATGACAACAATGAACTAGTCACTTTTAATGAGACAGTATCCATGTCTACATATTTGAGTTGTTTTATCGTGTCTGATTTTACGTATACAGAAACTACATTTAATAACAATGGTAAGTACCTTTAGTAATAATTAATAATTTATATTGAAAATTCTAATGGGTCCTAAAAGAAAATATGCATATAACCACAACTAACCAAACCTGTATTAAAACATTTGGTCAGATAGCACTTGACATATATATGTATATATATATATATATATATATATATATATATATATATATATATATATATATATATATATATATATATATATATATATATATATATATATATATATATATATATATATATATATATATATATATAAAATATATATATATATATATATATATATATATATATATATATATATATATATATATATAATATATATATATTATTATTATAAATTTATATATATATATATATATATATATATATATATATATATTATATTATAATATAATAATAATTATTATAAAATATATTTGAATATTTATTATAAATAAAAATAATTTTAAATAATTTATTTTCATATTCATATTACACAATTCTAATAATTTTATTAACATTTCTATATATATATTAGTTTTTAAGAAAATAATTAATTACAATTTTTTAAGAAATTATCATGTTAAAAGTTAAATTTACGTGTAACACTGGATATAGATTTTTTTGGTTAACAAACACTTTTAGAGATCTCAGCTTTAAGAATGTATCCTACAAGGGTGTCAAAAAATTGTTTTAGATAAAATAATGATTAAAACTCTAAATTTTGATCAAATGCAACATACTGTATTTATATCCATTTTTGAATAACCATATAATTTCTACAAATCCATACATTTACTATACCATCTGCAACCGTTTTTTAAATATAAAGCAATTTTTAATCTTAAAGAATTTATTCTTATAAGCAAACAATAATAAATATTTTTATTATAGTCAAATAGTATGTCAGATGCAATTAAAAATACAAATTTATTACCTATAATATTGATAATTAACCGGTGTTTATGTAGATAGTATTTAAAACATGGGAAAAATCAAAATTTTGTATTTAAAACGTTGTGGCAAATGGTATAGTAAACATTAGGAGTCATTTTGTAGATTTATTGGTTTTAAAGGGATAAATGTATGTTGTTTTGAAAAATTGAGTTAAATTTATATCGCGATAATAAATCATTTTTTGGAACCTTGATTATTGCTATAAAGCATGCAGATCTTTTAAAACATGCATTGTCTAACCCAGAAAATTTCTAGTATCAGTCTTAGCTAAATATAAATTTTTAATACTGATTTTTTTAAAAATAAATATTAATTTAATTATTTTTTAAATACACTTGTAATGCATGGTATGGGAAAAATGTTAATAAAGTTACATTTATGAATTATTTTGTAAATCCGAAATTTAATAGCAAATTAAAATAATAAAAATGTATCAATTTAAAATTACAAATTTTTTGGTTACCTGGTTAGATCTGGAATTGCAAAAAATATTTTTAAAATGTATGTCATTAATACACTGTAATATGTTTAAATACTTATCCTGCAAATTTAATAGTACTCAATCAAAAATGTAATAATATTATAAATAATTATTATAATAATTTATTAAGATCATAATTTATTATGTATTATTAAAATCTAGTATAAATATTGTATATATCAATTTTTATATTTATATATTCATAACAGGTGTGCAACCACGCTAGGGTAGAGTGTAGACTGTATCAAACAGAAACACAACCCACACTTTGTAAAAAGTGGCAACAGTTCTCACAATAGTCAATTGGTTTGGAAGATTTGGGTAAGCAAACAAACGTATTAAAATCTAAAAAAATACAATCTAAAAAAATACTTATTATTTTTTAAAAGTTATTTTATATTGTAATTTACAAAATTTTCTTATTTCATAAAATAAACTTTTTGATTTCTTTTTAATAATTTATTTCCAAATTACTTTGACAGCGTGTTTATATTTATTATTTCCTGTTGTCTCTAGTAACTATGGACTGGTGGAATGATCTTTGGCTTAATGAAGGTTTCGCTAGTTATATAGAATTTAAAGGCACCGATGCGGCTGAACCCTCTTGGCAAATGGTAAGTATAAAAAAGGACCACAAAAAAGGGGGTTATTTATTTTAAAGTAAACAGGGCTTTATTATTGAACCTCCCTGTACCTTTTTAAAAAACGAATATAGCCATTTCGTGTATTTTTTTTCGTAGAATTGAATAATCTAATCAGAAAAACATTTGAAACAAAAATAAAGGAGTTACAGCACGAGTGACGTATTGTTTAAATGGAATACCCCGTATATTTTTATATCAACAGATAGAGATTTTCTTGAGGAATTCGGTGATATAGGGGTTGCTGGGTTTATTTCCTGCGGTTCTGCTGCAATTGTCTAAAAACTGCATGATACTATAAGGATAGTTTCACCTGAAAAAACCTGGCTGCCACAGGTCACAGGTGCTTATTTGTCAAAGTCAAGAATTTTAAAAATACGTTTATTACTTTTTGGAGTAGTTTTATAATGAGGTTTTCATCAGAAGAACGGCTTCAAATTATATTATATGCTAAAAATGATATGATATATCTATTTCTAAACCAAGCAGCAAAATTACAATAAACGGAAAAAATTAAAATACAATACGAGGTAAAATATGGTGGTAATAAGAACACTTATAACAAAAAATTATAATATTACTAACAATTTAAATGTTCTAACTTACCCCCGTTATTTTCGGAACATGATCTATAACCCCTTCTTAGCCCTTCTAAGCTCGCCGATATTATTTGAGGTTCTTGGTTAAGACGATTAATTTCATTTACAATTTTTTTCCTTATTTCTTCCGGGTTTGTGTTCCCATTTTGGTAAAAGACAGTCTTCAATTGACCCTATAGAAAAGTGTCCAAAATTGTAATATCTGGACTATTAGGTGGCCATCTAATAGTGCCATAACGTCCAATCCACTGATTGTATCGGCGATTGAGATACTGCACAACTAGACGAACAGCATGGGGCGGCGCTTCGTCTTGTTGCCAAAATATACGTTTTAAGTGGCAAATCTTATAAAATGTCTTTAATATCGTTTTCAAGAAGATTGAGATATCTTTCTCCAATTAAGGATCCCTCATAGAATATTGGCCCGACAATTCTATTGTTAAGCACACCACACCAGACATGAAGAGAAGACTTCAATTGGTATTTAATCTCTTGAAATTTCCTGGGATTTTGTCGTGCCCAGCTGTGCGTATTGCGTCGGTTAAAAAATTCCCGATGTAGTGAATGTAGCTTCATCTGTCCAAAGAATCGTTGTAAACAGGGTAGGATCGTTATCTTGTTCATGGATTAAAATTTGGAAAACAATTTGAAAGCGAAGTTCCTTTTGTTCCCGCGTTAAATGCTGCACTGGAAGAACGTAATATGGAAGATACCTAAAATATTTCAGTGTTCTCTGAACCGTCACATAGGTTACTCTTCTTCTTGCAAGGCCATACCTCAAGTCTCTAACTGCGTCAGTAATTAACTTCATGGGATACAAAGTAAAATAATTTAGAATAGCTCGATCCCGGTTTCTTTTTCTCATTGCCGTCCTTTTTCTAATATGTAACGATTTTATTTCTTCGAATAAGACCTTCAGTTTTAAAATCGTTTTAACTGATATATTTCGGTGGAAATTTGCAACATATCTTCGTTGTGTTTCCCTGGCGTTTTCTCCACATTTATAATAGAGAGTTATAATTTGAAGCCGTTCTTCTGATGAAAACCTCATTATAAAACTACTCAAAAAGTAATAAACGTATTTTTAAAATTCTTGACTTTGACAAATAAGCACCTGTGAACTGTGGCAGCCAGGTTTTTTTAGGTGAAACTATCCTTATAGTATCATGCAGTTTTTAGACAATTGCAGCAGAACCGCAGGAAATAAACCCGGCAACCCCTATTCCCGATGAAAATCTATATCTATTGATATAAAAATAAACGGGGTATTTCATTTAAAAAATACGTCACTCGTGCTGTAACTCTTTCGTTTTTGTTTTAAATGTTTTTCTGATTAGATTATTGAATTCTACGGGAAAAAATACACGAAATGGCTATATTCGTTTTTTAAAAAAAGTACAGAGAAGTTCAAAAATAAAGCCCTGTTTACTTTAAAATGAATAACCCTGTACATATAATTAAAATATTTGGGACTAAGTGCCAAAATAAGAAAATGTCAGGTAGAACTTTAAAAGGAGAATAGAAGATAATAATTTATTACAAACCTGAGGTTTTTTAAGTCCATTGTACTTAGGAATATTACAGAATTTTGAATTTCTTATGTCCAGTGTGAAAAAGTAGTTTAAATAAACTGCAAACTCAAGCTGAATGCATGAGCGATTTTATGAGAGTTGTTTGATTAGTTAGAGTGCTACTATCACTTAAGACAAATTAAACAAAAAACATTTATTTCTGCAGCAACTATTAACTGATGAAAAATCCACTTCGGTTAAATAATTTATTTTTTTTTTTTAGATGTCTCAGTTTCAAACATCCGATCTTCATTCGGTATTATCATTGGACGCCACTTTGTCCTCTCATCCAATCGTGGTGACTGTTACTACTCCAGACGAAATTACTTCAATTTTTGATACAATATCGTATAATAAGGTAAGCATGAGGATAACATTTTAAATAAAAATTATATTTTATCAAAAAGATCAAAATAAAAACTAAAAATTAAAATAATCTTACATTTTTATTTTATAATAATATCAGTGACAACTAAACTAAATTTTATGAAGATAAATTAAATTTACTTAAATTTGTAAAAGTGGTAAGCCAAAAACAATCAATGAACATAAATTTATAATAATAAACTGTTTTTAACAAATCTGGAAAAAGCAAAAATAGTGTCTAGAAGACATAATTTATTTTTAGAAAATTAAAATCTTATTCTATCAAACGCCAAAGCTCACGTTTTGAGGGGCATTTTTTTTATGAGATCTGTGCCTCTTTTACAACAGTATTGTATTTCTGGGTTCTAGAAGGGGGTTGAACTTCTGACGTACACTGGCCAATACCGGATATTTTCATATGTACATTAGTTAGTGTCACTTATATGTTCTGTATAACGTTTACTATTTTCCTCAAATTTAGACAAATCCGAATTTGTGTCATGGGAAATTTAAAGTCTGGTTCCAGCAAACGCCAACGTTCACGGTTTTGAGGGAATTTTTTGCATATTGGATATGTGCCTCTTTTACAACAGTATTGTGTTTTCGAGTTCTAGAAGGGGGGTTGATCTTCTGACGTACACTGACCAATACCGATTATTTTTGTATGGACATAGTTAGTGTCACTTATGTGTTCTTTAACCCTTTCATTATTTTCCTCAAATTCAGACAAATCCGAATTTGTGTTATGTTATGATTCAATATTATAGTCCTAGGATACTTTGTTTATATCACTACCACTGTTTGTTCCTTCCTTGTGCCATTATTAAGACTTTTCTCATAATTACCCTCACCTAAACACACACGCTTTTTTACCTACATATTGTTCCGTGACACCCCGTATAAAAACACGGATCCTAGTTGTACACCTTTTTATTGGAATTCTGGTTTACAAACGTTTCTATGGTAACAATTCAACGTTATGTACTTATGATAACTTTTTAACCTCTATTTGTCAGTCAACTTCTACTCGCTGTGAAAGTCAAAAATAAAGTGGCCCGTGCGGACTTCCTTCGCGCTTTTTATAGTAAAGTAAAAAAAAATGGAAAAGTCTAGAATTAGCTGGAAGAATTCTTTTACTACAGGATGCAAGAAAAGTGTAAAATGCTGTGCGCCTTTAGGGTAATCCGCAATGGCCGTCGAAAAAGGGAAAAGCTAAGGTAATTTATTTCAAATAAATTATTAACCTAAATAAAATAATTCTAACCTACTACATTTATATTAACTAAACCGATATTTTTAAAGTTCGTAACAATATTTTCCGATATCAACCAAACGTATAACCTGTAATAGAATATAACTATGCCCATCAAAGCGTGAAAGGTCTCACTTAGAAATAAGAAGAAATTGTTTAATTAAAGTAGTCTTTGAGGTCACGCCGGACCATTTAAGATTTGAAATATATCAATAATCTAATTGGTCTTTAATTTCTTGGTAAAACAATAAAAGGAAATAAAACCCACTTGCAGTATTCAAAAGACTAACTACATTTATGTTAAATATATTTATTTTTTTAGGGGGCTTCTCTTCTTCGTATGTTAGAAAATGCAGTTGGTGAAGAAATTTTCCGAAACGGCGTAACAAACTATCTGAAGAAATACGCTTATGGAAATGCAGTAACTAAAAACTTCTTGGAGGAAATTCAAGCAGTGGTAAATATTTGTTTAATAAATTATTTTACTTTATATTTTTTAAAGAAGCTGAGATCGTAGAGACTGATCCAAAGACACTCATATGAAAAGGGATATACAGCTGAAACGTCCTATTCGTTTCCGCTGTTTCAGGTGGCTATAAAAATGTAAGAACAAAACAGATAAAAATGTTGGTTTAACACACTCGGTATACGTGTGAATGCCCAAATATTTTAAATAACAGTGACGTCATATACCGGGTGCCCACGAAATTACTAGCAAACCTGTTATTTTATTTATACGATTTTAAAGTTTAAGTGGGATGAATGTCTGGATGCGATGCAGATTTCTAATGTTTAAGCACTTATGTGGCACTTCTGGTTTAAACGAAAGTGCTACCAACTTTGCTATATGAAATGAAACACCCCATATATTTATAAATAAATAGTTTCTATAAGAAATTATATACATGTGTCACTCGATATACTTATCTCGACTAGTTTTCGAGATATGGCGTTCGAAAATATTATGTTATGCGCCATTTTTTTCGTTTCGTTAAAAAATAAAGAAATATGAAAAAAACTAATGCAATTCTTTAAACTTATTTACTGAATCTTATTTTCTAAAGCCGTAATAATACGACTTCTAATAAAACCGGAAGTGCCTTTTGGGTTAATAATTGTGCGTGGGTGGTATATATATATATATATATATATATATATATATATATATATATATATATATATATATATATATATATATATATATATATATATATATATATATATATATATATATATATATATATATATATATATATATATATATATATATATATATATATATATATATTATTTTTGCGAGTAATAAAAATGTCGCTTCATTTCGGACTGCCTCGAAAGTGATATAGTCAGTGCACCGTTGCCAGGTATTTATTAAAGAAGACAACGTTTGCACAGACCTACTTATATTGTTAACCAAAAATTATAATAAAATATGAGTAATATATATCGCTTTTTAATGTGACCGAAGTCCTATAAGTTTTATTAGCACAGATATATATTTCGACTGATCCAGCTTTAGCTTATCTGTATCCGTTATTAGTATTATTAGGGACTGCAGTGAAATCTAATAAATATCTGTTTTAGGTTGGTACCACTTTTGATGTATCACAAATGATGGACACATTTACTGTCCAAATGGGTTATCCTCTTCTGGATGCTACTTACGACGCCACCACTGGCAACTATACTTTAACTCAAAAAAGATTCTTAAAAGATCCGGATGCAACTTATGATACCAATGTTACTTATAAGTATGAATATGTTTTAAGCGCTTACATTTTATTACTTACATTAAGCAAATTCTTGCTAACCAACCATGTAATATATTTACTTGTGCACAACATAACTAACAGGCAGCACGATCTCTCTCTAGCGGCGCTTTTAATATTTCTGTTAGTTATGTTGTGATACCAGTATGATACCGGTATGTTGTGGTTACTTAGGAAAAATTTGGTAATTATAAAAAATATTTAAATTTAGTCCATTGTTGGTTATCAGACATGGTGGTATGAAAAATCCTAGAAAATATCAAATACTTTAAACAGCATTAATAAATTTTCTGTTTTAGGTATCGGTGGACAATTCCAGTTACGTATATTACTGATTTAGGAAAATCTACGGAACTAATTTTGTTTCCACATGATCAACCAAGCAGTAAGTTTACTTTATTATTTAAATTGGGATAAACATTTTGCACAAGTATACAAAAAGTTTTTAAGAATATATAATGACATGATTCTTGGTAAAAGTATTTGCATCTCCTAATACCGATTAAAGTTTT
>JAHBCN010005266.1:74843-104096 GCA_019359885.1 Listronotus oregonensis
TTATTCCTCTCATTATAACCCAAGTGAATATTTTTCCCCCTTTAATTTATTACACGAATAGAACATTAAGGTTTTGTTTGCGACATACCGTTTATAACTACTGGTTGAAAAAGGTTTTTCCCCCCACCATTTAAATGCTTCCCCCCTTATCTTCCAAAAACTAACGGTTTCTATTCCCGCGTGTATCCACTTACTAATGGTTTAATACACTTTTAAGTTTAAATCCAAATGTAAGGTCTTTGAAGAGAAAAAAGTCAAAAAAAGATAAGATATAAACCAAATTTTCCATTTTTGATATTAGCTGTTTCCCAACCACAACTGTAACAATAATTTTTTTTTTATGATTTAAATATAATTGCACTAATTCATCTTTTGGGAACGACTGATTAAATCGAAAATTTTGCAATCCAAAATAGTCTTGGTGCATTTCCGCACACCGGGGCCAAAGGGAGGGAAAAGGTGGGGGAAAAATAACAAACCCCCACTAAAAAAATTTCGTATAGCCGCTTTAAAAAATATTATATTTTTTGGTTTTTCCAAATTCGGAATGATGCGATGTTTTTTCCCGTTGCAAGCCTACAGGAGATAACTTTTTTCGGTAACTATTTTTCACTTGACATAAATTATACCTTTTTAAATAAAAAAATAATCTTACCTCTGTTGTGGTTTTTTGAAATATAAGTCAAAAAGAGAAAATAGTATCTAAACATAACCGATTTTAGGGGATTTTCACTTAAGGAAGTATTAAAACTAAATCCAAATTTAAAAACTATTACAGCAAAACCTGATTTAAGTGTTGGCTTTCATATAGTTTTGGGAAAAATTTTCGATAACATACCGTTTTTTAGAAAAAAATTTTGCCCCGAACCCCAAATTGGGTCCCAAATTTTTGGGGGGGAAATGGACTCTTAAACTATAGCAAAAAAATATTATAAGAACCAAAAAAAATGAAAAGCCGCGAATCCCCCATTATTTAAATTTTGCAGCATAACTATTATGAACGCTCTTACCGACTAGTGGCGATGGTGCTTGATACTGGGTACAAAGTAATGACGTAGATATTGACTTTTAACACCTTCCCCTTACCGCTTTGGGAAAATAAACTGGTATTTAACGTCCTAACAATTTTAACCATGCCCAAAAATTTGTTTATTAAAATTGTGCCTTCTTCCGTCAAATTATGACCCCAACAAACATAATCTAGGACTGCAAAATGTGAGAAAAGTATATTTCAGGATCAAATTTCCTTTTCTTCAAAAACCCTTTTAAATGGTTTAAGCTAATTAGAATCATATCATCCAATCATTTATTTAAAACGTTTTTATAAACCATGAAATTGATTTTTATTATCAGTATATAAAATTTATTTTAATTATATTATAGTCAGTCTAAAGACCTCACTTAAATATTTTACTATCTTTTTTATTTTAGATATTAAAAATTTATTAATAATAGGATTTGCTGAACCATTTTTGCTTTAACCCTTGACAAATCTAACTATCTAAAATCATTTTAAAAAAAATATTTAATTTAATTTTTTTAAATACCTGTTATATAAAATCTGTGTGTAGAAAATCAATGATCAAAAAACTAAAAATATTTTTCAACATTACCTTTTTTGTTCCAGACTTGTTATAATAAGGAAAAAAACCCCAAAAATTTTTATAATATATAATATTTGTGGCAAAATATTCGAAAGGTATAATGAAAGTTTGTTGGGCAATTTCCAAATTTATGGCGAATTTCCAAACAACAAACGAATAAAACCTTGAGAACAATTTTGCCTACATAATTTTTTTTCGAGTGGTATTTTATGACTATTTCACGTAAGGAGATTTTGAAAATAAACAGAACACAGTTATTTTATTTGAAAAAAATTCTATAAAAAAGTAAACTAAAACTACCAATTATTTATATAAAATGTCAATTATAATAATTATTGTTTGGGCTGTTTTTTCAATCAAGCAGATTGAGTTTTCCTGGACCATACTCGTGAGGCCAAAGCTTTTCCTTATTTTTTAAATTTTAATTAAATTTGATTTCAGCTGAAGATATGGTTTTAAGAGTTGGTACTAGAATGTCCTGTGACTTAATGCTTGATCACCAACTCCATTTTTTTTAAAGTAGAACAGAAGACGATGGGAATGATTGGTAATTTTTTTTTTTTTGTATCTAAGCCAATTTTTTCAGCAGATTTTTTGTCCACTTTGATAAGGTATTTAACCCAAAGGCATGTTTTTGTACCATACTCCTTTTTTCCATTGGGATGTATGTTCAATCGCTCCTGGTCAGTGAGGATTAGTTTTCTTTTTCCATTAATTTCAAATATAATCTGACTGGACACAGGTTTTCATTGGTTCTTTTCTTACAGCCATTTACTATTTGTCAAACTTTTTTGAGCCTCCTTGGAAGTTTTCGAAAATATGGGATTATATTCAAACCTTCCAGAGAAGTTGCCTAAAAAATTAATCTTAACAAAACAAAAATAAATATAAAATTATTTAGTTACCTGCCCTTAGGTCCAGTTCTTTTTGAAAATACTGAATTTTACAATTAACGGCTTCGTTGCCACGCCGGGGCAAGTTCAAAGAAAAAAAAATTGTAACAGTTTAGTAAATGTCAATCAAACAAAAGAATATGTTTTTTTACACATTAGTTAAATGTTAAAACACAATTTTATCATAAAAACAGTTGGCGCAAACCACTATTCATGAATAAAAATGATTCTTGGTACAAAAATAGAAGGACTTATATAAACATTTCCCCCGTATTGTTTGAAAAGTCCGTTAAAAATAAAACATGTTTTCTCTTCATAAAGTTTAATTTAATGGAAAACATTTTATAACCTTCATTTATTAGCAAATATCAATTATTAAATTTATTTCTTCTTTTCTTTTAACTACACAAACTTAAATACAACAAAATATAGAACATATTAAGGTTGGTAAACACGGTAGCTTTAAAAAATGATGAATACGATCCTGCCATTATATTTTCTTTTAAAAAGAAACCAGAAAACCCAACAAATGTTTTTTTTTTTCGGCCATATCGTGGGATTCCACCCTTACATCTCCCGCCTCCAATATTTTGGGTGTGTACTGTTCCATCATCGGGGCTTATAAAATTTATTTGGGTGTTAATCAAATGCTTGAATTGCTCATCCTTCAGTGCTTATAACTTTCCAACAATCACTAAAATTGTGGTCCTGGTTCAATCCATTTCCTTGATTATAGTTATCAAAGATCCGTATCTCGTTTGTCAACGGCACCAGAAAAACTCTTTTTGATTCCTTTCAAATCCTCCAAATACCCATTTTCCTTGAATCAGTCGCCCTATGGTATTTCCTTTTGCCATTGGCCTCGTCTATCTTTCTGTTATACCCCCATCTTTTCCGAGTTCCTAACACACCATTGAACACAAACTTCACGACATTACGATGACCTCAACGACTGTAGCAGAACTACATCGTTTCATTGCAAAAATCTTTTGTCGGGGGAAAGGGAATAGTCCTAGCGTCAATATCCGATATCCTCAATGATAGTTGCTGTTTGCAAACCACTATTCTTTCTCCCAGTTTGTAAGAACTGACACTGTTAACCTTTCTTTTACTCTTCTTTACTCTACAATCAATTTGAATATTTTCTTACAAAATGTCAAAAACATTAATTAATAATGCCATGCTTACCTTAGCACCGAAAACAAACGATTGATATTTAATTCTGCAGTTCCCACACTTGAACAATTTCTCGTTTTATAACCCATGATTACTAAAAAATTAACATATTCTAATCTATTTGAACTTATTAAAATAAATTTTCTAATACCAATTTTTAATCTTGAATTAGCCATTTCGACATATTTGAAACTGCATAACCTACAGGTTATTCATTGTTTCCATAGCAACTAGGCTTATTAACAGGCATAGTTTTTGTAAACAATTTGTGGTGTACCAAATAATTGGGGGGTTTCAGAATAGGGAAAATACTGATTCTATATGACAATGTTAGACAATACATAAATATTTGAGGTCTGGTGCGCTTGGTATCCACGAATTTGCTTTTTTAAAAATTTTAAATAATAGCCTCGGGTGTATAGAACAGTTTAAAGTGAAAAAATCTGCGGATGAACCAATTTTGAAAAAAAAATAAATAAAATGGCAAAAGCTTCAGGATGTGGGAGTAAATAACGGTGCCAATAGATAATATTTGAAAAAGGGTAAAAAAAGGCTTTAAATAGGGGCCTAACCAGAACTAACCATAAATAATTTTGAAATTTGGAAAATAAAGGTTGCTTTAACTAACGAGGACTAACCATGACCAATATGCCCGCATTAGGGGTAAATTATTTAATATCAATCCTTTACTTTAGTAATATGAAAAAATGGATTTTATAAAAAATAATTATTTCGCCACATTTTTAACTATGAGACAATATTTTGAAATCAAAGTAAAGTCTATATACAAAAAGAATGATTTTTTTGTGAAGGACCTTTACTAAACAATTCCAAATATTTTTGTAATCCTCTGGATTGTTCCTTTCCTTTCAGGCCTTGCCTGAAGTTGCGACCTTTGCATCTCGTGCCAATCGAGCATTTAAATATTCTGTCCTGAAATGGTCCCTTTTTAAATTCTTTGAAATTTTTTTTTGCACCATCTGTGCCATGTATTCCACAAGGATTTTATACTGACTCTTTGTAGTCCTCTCCATTTCTTTTCTTATGTTATCCCAAATCTTCTAAAATTTTCGACAAATCTTCTGGCAAGTAACTTTTCAAATTGTAATTTCTTTCCTCAAGAAATTGGGAAAATTGTTACCGCAGATTTTCGATTTCGCCGTGTTATAAGGGATCGTGTTATGAATTGCTTTTTCGATCTCGAAATGAATTCTTCAAATCTTTTCATTGTTTGAACTCATTTTTGGATAATTCAAAAATTATGAATGAAAAATATCAGTTTGACAATGTCAAAAATTTCCTGAAATACCATGTTGTTGGTTTTGTCCAGGTAGCAATACTTTCAGCTGGATGATTTTATTGCCGGTGTAATGCACTCTAGCGAAAATCTTATAAACAAAAACCTATAAACCCAAAAAAGCTACCAAGTGACTTATGGTGGCCGTTTAATTTTTGGGCCTGTTAGTGGGATTCTATATCGTTACAGGTTCCCGATAAATAACTCATAACTACTTGATTATATTTTGGAGACACTCAGCCCAAAATATATACAACGTAGTATTAAAAAAAAATAATCGAATAAACTAGATTTTATTTTGTTTTATTTCTTATTTATTTTTCAGAACAATTGCCACCTCTAAATTTGAACCAACATACCAAGACAAGCTTTCCCATGTTTCGACGAACCCTAACATGAAAGCAAAATAATTGTAATCTTTAAAACCCAAGGCTGCGAATTATATTGCTTTGTCCAATTATCCAGTTGCTGTAAGTTATTTACTAATATTTAATAAAAATACTGAACTTTTCGAAAAAAGAACTGGTGTATTTACTTCTCTTTTGGATGAATCTGTACATAGATGCTCATTTGTAGGTAATATTTCGTTAAAGTTGCATTTAGTGCAAATAAACTATTTAATTTTCCTAGTTTTTGTCTACTAACGGAAGTTTTTGGATGGAAAAGAAATGTTTAAATCATCCAAGTACCTTGTCAGTCCTATGTAAATTGGTGGTTTGAGGATCTGATATTTTCTTGTCAAAAAAATTTTCTATATTTAATAAAAACGTGTTATCAATATTAACTGGCTATTTATGATCAGCAGAAAATAAACAGCATCAGAAAAACCTAAATACCTTCTTTAGAATCCAGAGGTGATTCTCCAGCTTCTGCCAACATACTTTCCGTGGGATGTGAAATGCACCTGAGCTGTACATTGTACATATCCTGCATTGTGTAATGAATGACGTTTCTAATATATTTTTGCAAATATGTTGCAATAAATATCAATGATTTTTATCTTATTAGGGACTTAAAAATTTTTTTTTTCAGTTTTTGTTCGCTGTCCATGTTTAATGATAATACTTTAATAAGTTATATGTCTTTTTGATTTATTACCAGCCTACAAAAAGAGGTTAAGCTTAGTTTTTCATTCATAATGATTTCCAATAATTGTATTCGTTTTAAGAAATAATATACAGGGTGTCCCAAAAGTAATGAGACACAGGCAACATAGATTCCTTGGTCAAAATAATGTAATTAACTAAACTTGCCTTATCCCAAAGTTATAAAACAAGATGCAGGGGTCAAACTTTAAATTTTTTTCGGTTTTCTGGGGTTTTTGAGGCGATAAATTCAATTTGTCCATGCGTTTGCTGTTTGGAAGGCACCAGCTACACCTACCCCACTTGTTCAGATGGCATAACTTTTTTAACTTAGTTTATGCTGTTTATTAAAAAATAAGTTACTATAATTTACTTTGCATCAAAAATATATACCCATTTGAGTCTTTAAACAACCCCCTTTTGGATAAACACTTTAAAGGACCCCATTTTCCATGAAAATGATTTTCCCATTGTTTTCCTTTAAAGTAATATTTAATAGTGATTAAAAGCTACGGGCACAAAACCCGAACCTTTAAAGTGATTTTGGAGGGCTTAAGGGTTCTTGGGTTTTGTGCCCGTGGGGCTTTGTCAGCGTATTGAAACATTACTTTGCAAACTGAAAACAATTGAAATACTTTTCATAAAGTCGGGATCCTTTAAGTGGTTTTTCAAAACTGTTCTCCTGGGCAAATGATGCAAATTTTTTTTTGATGCAGAGTGATAATATAACTTATTTTTAAATTTTAAAAATTCTCTCCCCAAAAACCCCAGATCCCCAATTTTGTACCACTATGTCACCCTGTATCTTAGTTATTTTAACATTGGGATAAGGCAAGTTTACAAATTGTTATTTTGACCTAAAGGAACTGCTGTTGCTCTTGTCTTTAGTTTTGGGAAACCTGTAGAAGGACACTTACGACGTTTTAAAAATAACAAACTTTTTGATTTTTTATTTGAAAACTTAAAACTTGTTCTTTTGACCAAGATTGAAAAAAGATTTTTCAACATGTTTTGGGTAGTGATTTTATTAATGTCATTTTTTTTCTCCTTAATTATTCCATAAACCCTTGTTTTGCCTGATAACTCCATTTTGCTTACTACATTATTACAAGGCGACTTTAGAAACAGGGTTCAATTCGTTTGTGTATGTTTGTAATATTTTGGAACAGAAATATATTTAACATGATAATCTATTAGGGCTTCCAAATAAATAAACAAATTTTATATTTTAGGTGTATGTATGTATATATGTATGTATGCATGTAGGTATGTATGTATGTATATAAGTATGCGGGTTTTCATTTATATTTTGACACGCATTTACAATATAACAAAACGTGAAAAAAACTTCCTATATAAAAGTTTCACAGTTTTTTCTCTATTATCTTTTGAAAATGAAAAAACAAATGAGCACCAAAAAGTTAAGAAAAAATGAATAAGTTAACTTTTTTTCAAATGGAATACCCTGCATATTTTAATTTATTATTATCATTACCATCCCCTTTTTTAAAAATATATAGTTTGTTGGTATTTCATTTAGCCTATTAAAATTTTTTTAATTAAAAAAAATCAATGGAAAATAAAAATCAGCATTACCTTGGAAAACAAATGATTTATTTATTACGAACTTTAAGTATAACTAATTACAAATTTTCGACGTAACCTCCACCATTTTTCTGCCGAAATGTTTCTCCTCAACTTACGATTAATCGCATTGAAAACAAATTCGGACCGGTTCCTATTAGGTAACATTATTTATTTTCATTTTTGTCTTTATGTTTATATTTTCTGGCTTTCGTAATAAATTTTATTTTTTAGGTAACCCCACAAAAAAAATATCCAGAGGGTTTAACTCGGGGCTATTGGGCGGCCATCTAATAGTGCCATACCTTCCTATCAAATTCCGTATTTTCGCTAAGATCTGATTACTGGTCAACATTGGTGGGGTGCTCCATCCTGGGAGATAATGCTTCTGTATTGTGAAGAGGAATGTCTTCAAGCAGATTTTCGATCTCATTTTAAATAAAATAGATACCTATCTCCCGTTAGAGGTCCTTAAAAATTGGTAATAACCTTACGCCCAACATCCACCACAAAACAAAGAACCTACGTCCTTGTATCTTAACAGGTTGGATTTTTGAGGGTTTTCAGTTGCCCCATAATGCTTGTTCTTTCTATTATACATCCCCGCCGTAGTGAAAGTTGCTTCATCAGTAAATAAAATGTTGTTAAAAAAATTTCCAACGTTTTGAAGATTACGAATTTTTTGCAATAATTAAGCGTTGAATCTTTAGCGTCGGTTAAATTTTGAACTTGCAAAAATTTGTAGGGTTGAAAATTTGCTTCAATGTACTGTGAATTTTTCCCCAGGATTTGTTTGTATAATTTGAAACGGAAGGAATTGAACTTTCGGATTTTCTAAAAAGTTATATCGCTTAGATTTTGTTTTTTTGTTGCCCCTAAAATAAAGCTAACCTTCAAAATGAAGCAAAAAATTTAAATCTTGCTCTTCATTTGCAGCCCCTTTCTGTTTTTCTTTTAACGCTTTTTGTTTCTCTAAACCGACGAACTATAAGTTATCGAGTTTCTCGAAGGTATTCGCTGTCCGGGAAAACGTTGGTGATATTCATAGCGAACTTTTGCGAGATGTTTTCATTATTTGCGTGAAAATATATTATTTCGTGTTTTTGATCTTCGGTATATCCCCATAGTTGTATTTTTGATATAAATGAAGGACGCAAAAATATCAAAACCTGTCAAGGTGCTGTCAAAATTATAAACAAAGCAAGTCATTTGTTTTCCAAAGCAATGCTGATTTTTATTTTCCATTGATTTTTTATATATGTATGACGCATTTCTTTGGAACTAATCGGATTGTGACCATTCTTTTTTTATTGGCTAAGTGTATCGGTCTGACTTATTCATATGAGCTACCGGTGTGTAACCTTGGTCAAATTTTACTAAAAACTAAAAAAAAAAAAGTTAAATTACTTTATAAAATAATAAAAAAGTAAATTATTTTTACAGAAAAATCTAAATTATAAAAATTTTTTATTTATAAATAATTTTCCAACAAAAACAAATTAAAAACTTATGACCCCTTTGATTTCGTACCTACCTACTTTTGTTTTCGTTTTTGTGGGTTAATTAGTGTAATATAAAAAATTTTTATAATTTTAAGTTAATTTTTGAAGACGATTTAATTTTTTAATTATCTTTTAACTATTTCATTTTTGAAAACTAGCCATATATGACAACAATGAACTAGTCACTTTTAATGAGACAGATCCGCTCTTTTGAGTTGTTTTATCGTGTCTGATTTTACGTAAAGAAACACATTTAATAACAATGGTAAGTACCTTTTAATAATTAATAATTTATATTGAAAACTAATGGGCCCAAAAGAAAATATACATATAAACAACTCCAAACCTGTATTAAAACATTTGGTCCAGAAGCACTTGACTAAAGACTTATATATATATAAATATATATATATATATATATATATATATATATATATATATATATATATATATATATATTATTTTATATATATAAAAGGTTGGAAAATCAAAACCGACATAGGGATAAAGGAAGTATCAAACGGAAACGGAAACCCCTTTAACTGGTGAAAGAAGTGAGACAAAGCTTTACAATATGTCGATATTTATCAAGCGCTGTCCGAACAGCGAAGACAGGTTCGGAAGCTCGAACCCTCGTCGAGCGTACGTGTTTATGCTATTTTGCGCGTTGTCCTAATTTAAATTCGATCTTCTTTTAAGTTTTTTGTTTTCTTTGTTCTACTTGCAAAACGTCCTGTTCGGTTTTTGAACTTTCTCACCGTATATATATATACATTATAAAAATAAGGAGGAGGAAGTCTTGGGACCAGTTAAACAAAAGGCTAAACTTCTTGGGTATCGGTCCATTTCGAAAATATTTATTTTTCCTCAGGTGTACAATATGGAAAAAAAAATAAATCAAAAAAAAATCTTTCTCAATTTTAGGTATACTTACAACTAAATATTATTTGAAGTTTAAATCAACAACAGCTGAATTTTAAAAATGGTAACAGGATATTTTTGTTTTTGAAAAATGCATATTAATGTTTCTTAATACTTAAGCTGATACATTTTTAAAATATTTTAATTGTTATTAAATGTAAGACTAGTACAGAATGGATGGTTTCTATACCACTTTATTCGTTTCAGGGTTTTTTTAGTTTAACATGTATTTTTTAATTATTATTTTTAATGCGAGTAAGGTCCGGGCATTGGTTGTTAAGATATTGTTAACTTAACTGGAAGATAGATTTTCTTATGACTGAATGTGTACGTAATATTAAAGTTAAAAAAGAATGGTAAAAAAAACAAAATATGTAGTGTCTTAATGATCACGGAGCTCTTATCTCACATAAGGCATGTGTGTACGTGTATGTCTGTGTGAGTGTGCAAAGTATACCCTTATCTGTCACCTACGGGTAAGTGTTTGTGTGTGTGTGGCATTTGGGGTATGTGGTAAACCATTATCTGTCACCTAAGGGTTAGTGTTTGAATGTGTGAGTGTGTGTGTGTGTGCACTCGTGACCGAAAACAAATTATAGATTCATGATGATGTTTTGTCTATTCCAGATTTTAGTTTTTAATTTTCCCGCCCAAGCAACCATACGCTTATCCTAGAGTTTATTTTAGGTCCAGTGAGCAAAAAGTGAACTAGAAAAAAACACAAAAAGGGAGGGGGACCTATTCTTGCCATTGCTTTTCAAATCCGTCAAATTTGTTAATAAAAAATGCAAATTCGACGACCTGAAAGATGCGAATGACCAAGAATAGTGCCCCACCTACATTCTTAAGGAGGTTCAACTGAACATAAAGTGGTTACTTACAAAAGAATTTAGGTTATAAAGAAGAAAAGAAAAAAAAATACAGAATAAAAAATCAAAAGTATTAAAAAATTAATTATGTTGACAGTTATTGTTTAAATGTTTTAGCTTGAAAAAAAAACTATTGGAATCATTGTTTGCTTTTGTTTTAGGTTAAAATTGGTAAGTTAAGTAAATGACACTTAGATTGTCAATTCAGTTTTTATTGATACTGTTAGAATTTTATATATCTCTATCATCTCTAGAACCCTCTTTTTTTATAATTTCCTAAAAATTTTTGTTTCTTTAAAATTAAAAAATATGTCAAGTTGATTCAATGTTAGAAACACAAAGTTTTTCCTAATCTACAATCCTTTTATGTTGTGTTAATCTATCTTTGATACTCTAGACGTTTGTCCTATATAAGCCATCGCACTCAGGAAGGAATACTATATATTACGTTAGATTTTTCAAACTGTCATCCTTGTCTTTAAGTTTAGTAAAAAGTTTTCCTATTGTTTTAGTGTGTTTAAATGCAATTTTAATTGAATTGTCAAATGAAACAATTTGGTTATTTTAATTGTTACTTTTTATATATGGAAAAAAAATAGTAAAAAATAGGAGGATGTTCAATAAAATGGACCGATCCCAAAAAATTTAGTACCTTTTTGATACATGTATGTATATATATATATATATATATATATATATATATATATATATATATATATATATATATATATATATATATATATATATATATATATATATATATATATATATATCCTTGAGGATGTTTCTTTTAAAAGAGGGCGCCCTTACCCATAACGCTATTCGAATAAGAGTTTTGAAATACTTACCTTAGAAACCGTTGAATAGGAACACATGGACCTATAAGGTTACCACCACAATCTCCGGGTCTAACACCTTCAGATTTTTTTGAGGAGTGTTGGAAAATAAAATGTATAAAAAAGTCGTCTTAACCCGACAACAACTTGATTAAAGATTGAAAAAGATGCAAGAGGCATTGAAAACAACAAGGGCTTTGAAATTTGGATATTCGTTTTTTTTTTCTAAATCTGAATCTTTTATTTCTTTTCAAAGTTTCTATAGTTTTTTAATTTATTTTCTTGTGTCAACTAATTCTTTTGCCATGTGTTTGTTAATATATATTGTGTAATGTTTTTCCAGCTACAATTTGAACATAGTTTTGTTACTAGTATATTAGCTTTTGTTTTAGAGCGTACTGTGGTTTAAAGTAATTAATAAAGTTTAAATACATAACATAGAAAAACAATATCATTTATGATGTGTTATATTTTTTAAATGATAATTTAATATGCTATTTTTAGATTAAAATATATTTAAAAATTATCATATTTTATAATATTTACGAAACCTTTTTTTCAGGAACTCTAACACCTTTAAGAGTATATGCCAGTCCTGGTAATTTGGACAAAACAACATATGCTGGTCAAGTAGCAAAGGATGTCATTGAATACTACGTAAATTATTTTGGCATACCTTATCCCTTGCCGAAATTGGGTAAGAATACTCAAAATCAAAACAAATGTAATAATATTAAAAATACAGTCTATCTTAAGGTAAATTTTACTTTAAGATCATAAATTTTGTATGTATTATTAAAACTGCTAGTATAAAAATATTGTATTGTCCAATTTTTCTTATATCTGTACTTATTTCTAGACATGGTTGCCATACCCGACTTTGTCTCAGGCGCTATGGAGCACTGGGGTCTTGTAACTTACAGAGAAACAGCATTATTGTACACGAACACCACCCATTCTTCTGCAAATAAACAAAGAGTGGCAACAGTTGTGGCTCACGAATTAGCTCACAGTTGGTTTGGAAATTTGGGTAAGCAAACAAACGTATTAAAATCTAAAAAAATACAATCTAAAAAAATACTTATTATTTTTTAAAAGTTATTTTATATTGTAATTTACAAAATTTTCTTATTTCATAAAATAAACTTTTTGATTTCTTTTTAATAATTTATTTCCAAATTACTTTGACAGCGTGTTTATATTTATTATTTCCTGTTGTCTCTAGTAACTATGGACTGGTGGAATGATCTTTGGCTTAATGAAGGTTTCGCTAGTTATATAGAATTTAAAGGCACCGATGCGGCTGAACCCTCTTGGCAAATGGTAAGTATAAAAGGACCACAAAAAGGGGTTTTATTTTAAAGTAAACAGGGCTTTATTATTGAACCTCCTGTACCTTTTAAAAAACGAATATAGCCATTTCGTGTATTTTTTTTCGTAGAATTGAATAATCTAATCAGAAAAACATTTGAAACAAAAATAAAGGAGTTACAGCACGAGTGACGTATTGTTTAAATGGAATACCCCGTATATTTTTATATCAACAGATAGAGATTTTCTTGAGGAATTCGGTGATATAGGGGTTGCTGGGTTTATTTCCTGCGGTTCTGCTGCAATTGTCAAAAACTGCATGATACTATAGATAGTTCACCTGAAAAACCTGGCTGCCACAGGTCACGGGTGCTTATTTGTCAAAGTCAAGAATTTTAAAAATACGTTTATTACTTTTTTGGAGTAGTTTTATAATGAGTTTCATCACAAGAACGGCTTCAAATTATATTATATGCTAAAAATGATATGATATATCTATTTCTAAACCAAGCAGCAAAATTACAAAAACGGAAAAATTAAAATATAATACGAGGTAAAATATGGTGGTAATAAGAACACTTATAACAAAAAATTATAATATTACTAAAAATTTAAATGTTCTAACTTACCCCGTTATTTTCGGAACATGATCTATAACCCCTTCTCTTAGCCTTCTAAGCTCGCCGATATTATTTGAGGTTCTTGGTTAAGACGATTAATTTATTTTACAATTTTTTTTCCTATTTCTTCCGTGTTTCTGTTCCCATTTTGGTAAACGACAGTCTTCAAGTGACCCTATAGAAAAGTGTCCAAAATTGTAATATCTGGACTATTAGGTGGCCATCTAATAGTGCCCTAACGTCCAATCCACTGATTGTATCGGCGATTGAGATACTGCACAACTAGACGAACAGCATGGGGCGGCGCTTCGTCTTGTTGCCAAAATATACGTTTTAAGTGGCAAATCTTATAAAATGTCTTTAATATCGTTTTCAAGAAGATTGAGATATCTTTCTCCAGTTAAGGATCCCTCATAGAATATTGGCCCGACAATTCTATTCTTAAGCACACCACACCAGACATGAAGAGAAGACTTCAATTGGTATTTAATCTCTTGAAATTTCCTGGGATTTTGTCGTGCCCAGCTGTGCGTATTACGTCGGTTAAAAAATTCCCGATGTAGTGAACGTAGCTTCATCTGTCCAAAGAATCGTTGTAAACAGGGTAGGATCGTTATCTTGTTCATGGATTAAAATTTGGAAAACAATTTGAAAGCGAAGTTCCTTTTGTTCCCGTGTTAAATGCTGCACTGGAAGAACGTAATATGGAAGATACCTAAAATATTTCAGTGTTCTCCGAAGTCACATAGGTTCTCTTCTTCTTGCAAGGCCATACCTCAAGTCTCTAATTGCGTCAGTAATTAACTTCATGGGATACAAAGTAAAATAATTTAGAATAGCTCAATCCGGTTTCTTTTTCTCATTGCCGTCTTTTTCTAATATGTAACGATTTTATTTCTTCGAATAAGACCTTCAGTTTTAAAATCGTTTTAACTGATATATTTCGGTGGAAATTTGCAACATATCTTCGTTGTGTTTCTGGCGTTTTCTCCACATTTATAATGAGAGTTATAATTTGAAGCCGTTCTTCTGATGAAAACCTCATTATAAAACTACTCCAAAAAGTAATAAACGTATTTTAAAATTCTTGACTTTGACAAATAAGCACCTGTGAACTGTGGCAGCCAGGTTTTTTAGGTGAAACTATCCTTATAGTATCATGCAGTTTTTAGACAATTGCAGCAGAACGGCAGGAAATAAACCCAGCAACCCCTATATCACCGAATTCCCGATGAAAATCTATTGATATAAAAATATACGGGGTATTCCATTTAAAAAATACGTCACTCGTGCTGTAACTCTTTCGTTTTTGTTTTAAATGTTTTTCTGATAAGATTATTGAATTCTACGGAAAAAAATACACGAAATGGCTATATTCGCTTTTTAAAAAAAGTACAGAGAAGTTCAAAAATAAAGCCCTGTTTACTTTAAAATGCATAACCCTGTACATATAATTAAAATATTTGGGACTAAGTGCCAAAATAAGAAAATGTCAGGTAGAACTTTAAAAGGAGAATAGAAGATAATAATTTATTACAAACCTGAGGTTTTTTAAGTCCATTGTACTTAGGAATATTACAGAATTTTGAATTTCTTGTTATGTCCAGTGTGAAAAAGTAGTTTAAATAAACTGCAAACTCAAGCTGAATGCATGAGTGATTTTATGAGAGTTGTTTGATTAGTTAGAGTGCTATTATCACTTAAGACAAATTAAACAAAAACATTTTTTTACAGCAACTATTAACTGATGGAAAAAACAACTTAGGTTAATTTATTATCTTTTTTAATTTTCAGATGTCTCAGTTTCAAACATCCGATCTTCATTCGGTATTATCATTGGACGCCACTTTGTCCTCTCATCCAATCGTGGTGACTGTTACTACTCCAGACGAAATTACTTCAATTTTTGATACAATATCTTATAATAAGGTAAGCATACGGGTTACATTTTAAATAAAAATTATATAATACCAAAAAGATCAAAATAAAAACTTAAAATGCAAATACACTTACCTTTTTATTTAATAGTAATATCAGTGACATAACTAAACTAGATTCTGTAAAAATAAATTAAATTTACTTAAATTTGTAAAAGCGGTAAGCCAAAAACAATCAATGAACTTAAATTCATAATAATAAACTGTTTTTAACAAATCTGGAAAAGGCAAAAATAAAGTCTGATTCCAGCAAACGACAAAGTAAACCGTTTTGAGGGGCATTTTTTTTAATGAGATCTATGCCTTTTTTACAACAGTATTGTGTTCCTGATTTCTAGAAGGGGGTTGAACTTCTGATGTACACTGGCCAATACCGGTTACTTTCGTATGTACCGGGTGTCCAAATAAGAAAAGACGCCGGCTGTATCTCAGAAAATGTTTATCGCACAGTTTTGGGGAAAACATGTTTTCATTAAAAGTGATCAAGAGAAATAGCTGGAAATTATTTTTAAGTTTCTGAAATGGCCGCTAGGGGGCGTAACTACAATCCTAAATCTAAAAAAGTGATGTTTCTGTGAATTTTGTTATATTTACCTAACAAAGTCGAGCATAATTTGAACCTTTTTGTTTGACAATTTTTGCTCTAAAAATAAAGTGGTGGAGGGTATTTAAAGGTTTCCGTAATAAACACTCTGTATCTTCAAAACGGCTAAGCCGATTTTAACAAGCTTAGGGTAATTGGCAAGAGCTTTTCTTGGGTTATAAATGTTATAATATTTGAAGTTTTGTTAATTTCACATGTTGCCGCTAAGTAGCTAAATAATGCCTAAACAAGCTTGTGAAAACCGTATCTCGATATCTTGTTCCTTCCCTAAAATTAAGGTCAAAGAAAATTTTATACCTCAATATCAAACCTACAAGAAATTTTATAGGATTAATTATGTATTTTTACGGAACCTTTAATTTAGGTTATATAACCTTTTCGTCTAAATGCAATACTTTACGAGTTCCAGGGGTATACCTTAAAAAATCCTGAATATTCGATTTATTGATTATAACTCGTAAAGTATTGCATATAGGCGAAAAGATTACATAACCTAAATTAAAGGTTCCGTAAAAATACATAATTTATGTCATATAAAATTTCTTGTAGCTTTCATAGCTTTTGAGATATTGACGTATAAAATTTTCTTTGGCCTAAATTTTAGGTAAGGAACAATATATCGAGATATGGTTTTCGCGCGCTTGTTTAAGATTCATTTAGCTATTTTTTTTTATAAAAAGAAAATCATACCAATGTATTTAACTTTTTTTTAAATTACCGTTTCTGTCGTAAAGCTGAAAAAAGCCCTCTAGCGGCGATATGTGAAATTAACAAAACTTCAAATATTATATAACTTATAACCCAAGAAAAGCTCTTTGTAACTATCCTAAGCTTGTTAAAATTGGCTTAGCCGTTTTAGAGATACAGAGTGTTTTTTACGAAAACCTTTAAATACCCTCCACCACTTTATTTTTAGAGATACAGCAAAAGTTATCGAACAAAAAAGGTTCAAATTATGCTCGACTTTAAAGATCAGGTATTTTTTGTTAGGTTAATACAGCAAAATTCACAGAAACATCACTCTTTAGATTCAAGATTGCAGTTACGTCCCCTAGCGGCCATTTTAGAAACTTGAAAATCATTTCCAGCTATTTCTCTTGACCACTTTTAATAAAAATATTTTTCCCCAACGCTGTGCGATAAACATTTTCAGAGATACAGCCGGCGTCCTTTCTTATTTGGACACCAGGCACATATTTAGTAAGTGTCACTTATGTGTTCTTTATAACTTTTGCTTTTTTCCTATTTTCAGCAAATGCCAACGGTCACGGTTTTGAGGGGAATTTTTAGCATATTAGATCTGTGCCTCTTTTACAACAGTATTGTGTTTTCGAGTTCTAGAAGGGGATTGAACTTCTGACATACACTGACCAATACCGATTATTTTCGTTTGGTCATATTTAGTGTCACTTATGTGTTCTTTATAACTTTCATTAATTTGCTCAAATTCAGACAAATCCGAATTCGTGTCATGTTATGATACAATATTATAGTCCTAGGATACTTCGTTTATATCACTACCACTGTTTGTTCCTTCCTTGTGCCATTATTAAGACTTTTCTTATAATTACCCTCACCTAAACACACACGCTTTGTTTTACCTACATATTGTTCCGTGACACCCCGTATAAAAACACGGATAGTAGTTGTACACCTTTTTATTGGAATTCTGGTTCACAAGCGTTTCTATGGTAACAATTTAAACGTTATGTACTTATGATAACTTTTTAACCTCTATTTGTCAGTCAACTTCTACTCGCTGTGAAAGTCAAAAATAAAGTGGCCCGTGCGGACTTCCTTCACGCTTTTTATGGTAAAGTAAAAAAAATGGAAAAGTCTGGAAAAGTCTAGAATTAGCTGGAAGAATTCTTTTACTACAGGATGCAAGAAAAGTGTAAAATGCCCTGCGCCTTTAGGATAATCCGCAATGGCCGTCGAAAAAGGGAAAAGCTAAGGTAATTTATTTCAAATAAATTATTAACCTAAATAAAATAATTCTAACCTACTACATTTATATTAACTAAACGGATATTTTTAAAGTTTGTAACAATATTTTCCGATATCAACCAAACGTATAACATGTAATAGAATATAACTATGCCCATCAAAGCGTGAAAGGTCCCACTTAGAAATAAGATAAAATTGTTTAATTAAAGTAGTCTTTGAGGTCACGCCGGACCATTTAAGATTTGAAATATATCAATAATCTAATTGGTCTTTAATTTCTTGGTAAAACAATAAAAGGAAATAAACCCACTTGCAGTATTCAAAAGACTAACTACATTTATGTTAAATATATTTATTTTTTTAGGGGGCTTCTCTTCTTCGTATGTTAGAAAATGCAGTTGGTGAAGAAATTTTCCGAAACGGCGTAACAAACTATCTGAAGAAATACGCTTATGGAAATGCAGTAACTAAAAACTTCTTGGAGGAAATTCAAGCAGTGGTAAATATTTGTTTATTAAATTATTTTACTTTATATTTTTTAAAGAAGCTGAGATCGTGGAGACTGATCAAAAGACACTCATATGAAAAGGGATATACAGCTGAAACGTCGTATTCGTTTCAGCTGTTTCAGGTGGCTATAAAAATGTAAGAACAAAACAGATAAAGATGTTGGTTTAACACATTCGGTATACGTGTGAATGCCCAGAAATTTTAAATAACAGTGACGTCATAAAGTTTAAGTGGGATGAATGTCTGGATGCGATGCAGATGTCTGATGTTTAGGCACTTATGTGACACTTCTGGTTTAAACGAAAGTGCTACCTACTTTGCTATATGAAATGGAACACCCCATATATTTATAAATAAATAGAATCTACAAGAAATTATAAGAAAATACATGTGTCACACGATATACTTATCTCGACTAGTTTTCGAGAATATGGCGTTCGAAAATATTATGTTATGCGCCATTTTTATCGTTTCGTTAAAAAATGATGAAAGGTGGAAAAAACTAATGCAATTCTTTACATTTATTTACTGAATCTTATTTTGTAAAGCCGTAATAATACGACTTCTGATAAAACCGGAAGTGCCAAAGAAATTGACTTTCAGAAATAAAAAACCTAAATAATTTAAATGGAAAGCACTACCTTAAGCCTTAAATTTAATTTTAACATTTATTATTATATATATATATATATATATATATATATATATATATAATATATATATATATATATATATATATATATATATATATATATATATATATATATATATACCGGGTGTTGCTCCGCCGAGCGGGACATAGGAGTCCCATGTAAATTTTGAAGTAGTCAAATATTGGCTCCCCTAATTATTTTAGAAAAAAATGCTATTAGGATTTATTGAAGAGCACAATAAGTTCACCCAAAATGAAAATTTGAGCATTTTTCAACCAACCAGTAAAGAGTAAACTGCTTAAATACTTCTGCAACATAGTATCTCATTATGCACCCTGTACTCTAGAAATCAATAATAAAAACACCATATCGATTTATCAGTGACAATTTAGATCATTAATTTATAATGTCATTGCCAATACTGAACAATTTTATACGGGAATTTCAAAAAGAATTCTCGCATTTCATTTTAGTTTACAGCTAATTCCAACACCACTCACAGTTACGCAAGACAATAAAACAAATTTGTCTACATTTATAAATCAATTTATGATGAAAATATCAGGATTTAATCAAATGCTCAAATATTCCTCCATTAACTGCCAGACAATAACCCAAACGATTATTAAACTCATTTCTTACGTTTGCTAGTTGGTACATCGATATTCTGGCACATTTAGCGGAAATAGCATTCCTTAGCTGGTCTAAATTTTCATATTTTTTATTGGTATAAAGCTTAGTTTTTAAATGTCCGCATAGAAAAAAATCGTTTGGGGAAAGATCCGGAGACCCGGCTGTCCAAGATATTGCGTGGTTCGGGCCTATGATGTCGTTATTAAATGCGTTGTTCAAGTATTCGCGCACAGCTCTGGTACTTTGTGCTGGGCAGCCATCCATTTAATACCAAATCTCTTGATTTTCACGAGCAAGGTTGTTCAAAGCAGGCAAAATTTGTTCCTTCTAAAAGTTCCAGAAAGTACTCCGCATTCAAATTTCGGTCAAGAAAAAATGGTCCAAAGATATGGTGGCCGATAATTCCCGCCAAAACATTAATTTTTTGTGGCTATTGAGTCCTTGTCTCAACAAATCGATTTTGGTTTTCGTTACTCCAGTACCGGCAATTTTGAATGTTGGGTTCGTTGTTCAATGTAAAAGTGCATTCGTCAGTAAAGCAAATATTTTGTAAAAACCTCTGTCAGTGTTTGTCCTCTCCATCATCTCAAAGCAAAATTCTGTCGTCGTATTTCGTCTCCGTCTCTTAATTCTTGGTGTCTTTCGTACTTGTAAGCGTGGTATTTACATCGTTTTAAAATTCGAGATATTGTGGTGTGGTTTTGTCTAAGTAATGTCCTCCAGTTGTCCTGTGCTAATGTTTCCTTCGGCCTCCTCTACACAAAGTATCACGTCTAAATCCCTCTCGCTTTGTACAATTTGTCTCTGATTTTTACGTCGATTTTCTTCACATTTGCAATTATCGATTACTGTGCCTGCAGTTTCAAATTTTTTTATCGTCCGTTCTATTGTCGATTTACTTGGTACTGGCCTATTGGGAAAATAGGCTGCAAACATGTCCGCTACTCTTTGATAACTATTTCCCTGATAAAACCATTTTATAATAGTGATTTTTTCTTGATTTGAGTAGTTCATTATTTAAAAATCATGTGACATTGATCTGACAACTTGAGAGTAAGAGGTTAAATAATTTTTCTGGTAATTTAATATTAACTTCTAATAATACAGGGCGCGTAAGAAGATAGGGAGATTCGTAACTATTTTAGCATTTATCTCTTAGCTAGCGGACTGAGAAGAGCTGAAATTTGTACACTGGGTACAACTTTTCGTGCTCTTTAAAAATCCCAATAATATTTTCTTCTAAAATAATTAGGGAGCCAATATTGGACCACTTCAAAATTTACATGGGATTCCCTATGTCCCGCTCGATGGAGCAACACCTAATTATATATATATATATATATATATATATATATATATATATATATATATATATATATATATATATATATATATATATATATATATATATATATATATATATGGTATATATATATCCACATCCACTAGTGCAGAGTAAGTAGCGATTAATAAAAATGTCGCTTCATTTCGGACTGTCTTGAAAGATAAGTAATATAGTACACCGCTGCCAGGTATATAGCACCGTTGCCTGGTATTTATTAAAGAAGACAACGTTTGCACAGACCTACATTTATTGTTAATGAAAAATTATGATGTAAATATGAGTATCTATCTGTATATCGCCTTTTAATGTGACCGAAGTCCTATAAGTTTTATTAGCACAGATATTTATTTCGACTGATCCAGCTTTAGCTTATCTGTATCCGTTATTAGTATTATTAGGGATTGCAGTGAAAGCCTAATATCTGTTTTAGGTTGGTACCACTTTTGATGTATCACAAATGATGGACACATTTACTGTCCAAATGGGTTATCCTCTTTTGGATGCTACTTACGACTCCACCACTGGCAACTATACTTTGACCCAAAAAAGATTCTTAAAAGATCCGGATGCAACTTATGATACCAATGTTACTTATAAGTATGAATATGTTTTAAGTGTTAACATTTTATTATTTACATTAAGCAAATTCTTGCTAGCCAACCATGTAACATATTTACTTGTGCACAACATAACTAACAGGCAGCACGATCTCTCTCTAGCGGCGCTTTTAATATTTCTGTTAGTTATGCTGTGATACCAGTATGATACCGGTATGTTGTGGTTACCTAGGAAAAATTTGGTAATTATAAAATATATATAAATTTAGTACATTGTTGGTTATCAGATATGGTGGTATAAAAAATCCTAGAAAACATCAAATACTTTAAATAGTATTAATACATTTTCTGTTTTAGGTATCGGTGGACAATTCCAGTTACGTATATTACTGATTTAGGAAAATCTACGGAACTTATTTTGTTTCCACATGATCAACCAAGCAGTAAGTTTACTTTATTATTTAAATTGGGATAAACATTTTGCACAAGTATACAAAATGTTTAAGAATATATAATGACAGGCATACCTTGCGATCCATATGAAAAACTTTTTTATTTTTAGCCTAACAAATATTCTTGGTAAAAGTATTTGCATCTCCTAATACTGATTAAAGTTTAAATAAATCAATCGTACGCGAGATAGCTGCAATTTAACAAAAATAACGTACCCTTATTTTTAACTTACAAGAAAATATTATTTGGATTACTTTTTTAGAACTAAAAGTTGTATAATAAATTGAAAATAAACTTACTTTTACAACACACTCCTTAGAGCGATTAGAGCGAACGAAATTAACTACATTACGAGATACAGCAAGTGTCTCTATGAATCGACTTTATAATATTTATTATATAAAATTTTAAAATTAATAAACAATAATAATATAATCTTTGTTTTGTACCAGGCCAAGTAGGACAGTTTTAGTCCAGATTCCTGGGTATAGATCCTGTGCGTACACATGATCAATTGACCTTTATAAACTGGCGGATCGCCTGAAACAAAATAATGAAGATAACCCAAAAAACCCCTTACCGTTCAAAAAACCTATTAACGTTTTAGTGGCAAATTTACCATAGTTTAAAAAAACTGAAATTTAAACACTAATTATATTATAATATTGATATAAAAAATTTAGTAATTCTTAAAGTTTATTTTAAAATTATAATTATTTTAATTTTAGTCATGGTATAAGTTTTGTTTTTTTTTAAAAATAATTTTATTTTAAAATTGTTGATAGACATGCTTCTTAAACCTTGGTAGGTTTTTTGATCCTTTATTTTGTATCAGATGATTGGTAAGTTTATAAGGGTCAATCGAATCTGTGTATAGTCTGTCTTAAAGTATATCGTATTGGTTTTGACGGACAATACCCCAGTAAACCTTTAACGATTTTATTACCTATTGTTATTGGGTAAACCTATTATTTCATAATGGCAGAAGTGGGTCAGGTATTTCTCGAGTATTGACCATTATAACTAATATTTTAGTGGCAGTGTTGAATAATCGTTTTTACTGTGCGTTTCGAAAAAGTTGGTTTACGAGAATATAACTATGTCGCGTCGAAATCATTTGTCATCGCGTCAAAATGTGTATGAAACTTTAATCAGTAGAGGACTAATTAAACAAGAAACTTTAAAAGAAACTTGTCTAGTTACAAAAACTCCGATATCATCGATAAGGGATATTATTATTAGTGAAGTATTGAACAAAAGAAAAAAACGTAGTGATTTTCAATCTCACCGTATGGACAATAGTGATCAGGACCTAAAAAGAAGGAAAATATATTGTCTTTATGAAACCGGAGTTGTTCCTACTTTGGATAAACTGAAAAAAGCTAGAGAAGACGAAACATATAAATATTAGCCTGCCACCCTCCCTAGAGTTGTTTGTAAAATGGGATTTAAATACCGCATAATAGACAAAAGACAATTAGTAATGAAATCGCACAGATTACGCACTTGGAGATTTAATTACCTTCAAGAAATTAAAAGATATAGGTTAGAAAACAGATCCATAATTTACCTTGATGAAACATGGTTCGATACACCCGACACAGTATCCAAAGGAGGCGTTGATTCCAGTCAAAACTGTCAGACGAAAGCACCTTCAAATAAAGGAAAACGTATTACCATAATACACGCTGGTTCCGAAGACGGATTTGTCTCAAACTGCTTGGTGTTGTCTGCAAAGAATATTAAGGATTCTAGCTTGGATTATCATGAAGATACAAGTGCAAAACTTTTTAAAACTGGTTTTTTCAAAATTAATTTTTTGAAAAAAAATTATTCTCCAAACAACAGTGTTATTGATACAATGGAAATTTAACCAAGCTGATCAAGCTACCACACCGTCTGCTACACAAAGCACCAGCTTCATCAAGTTCAAAAACTGAAAAAACAATATATAATGTTAAGAATATTTAAAATTAGGGAATTTAATTAAATATGAAATTATATATAAATGTCAATATTATTTAATATGTTAAGTTTTGTCTTTAATATTTCAATTTTGACTAATATTATATTTTAAATTATCATTATATATTGTATATATTGTTTTTAAGGTACTGGGGGTGGGTATTCTTAAGCAGGTCCCTGGGCATATGTCTTGCGTTTTTTCGTATCCTGTATTTTCCCCATTTTAAAAAAGTAAAATCAAAGTCGAGCAAAAATGTTACATATTAAGCCATTGTTTATAAATTTATAAAAAATGAATGTACTAAATACCAGTTGAGAGCTGGAAAAATTAAACAGAACATTATAAAAATTAGGAATTTACATTTTTTAAAAACAACAAAACCTATTTAATTAATCTTAAGAGACTTTTGATATGGAAAACAGAAGGATTTAATATTTAGATTAAAAATGTAATTTATAAATAATATAGTTATAAATTTATTAAAACTTTGCATATATTTAATTTCTTAATGTAATTTTAATATTATACCTACATAAATAAACAATAAATTATAAATCTTTATATTATTAGAGTTCGTTTCTAATGTTCTGTCCTTTAATTCCTACTGATCCGCAGTTTTATTGTTGTCGGCAGGTATAAACCATAAATGAAGGCAAAAGCTAACACGGTATACTTTGAGACAAATTATACCCACTAGACCAGGACCCGCACTACCCTGGACCAGGACTAAAGCGGTTTCATCTTGGCAAGCACACAGCGAATATTTTTTAAATTATAAATCCGCCACAAAACTATCCAGAACATATCTACAACATATTACTTTTATTTTAGTTACTGTAAGAAAACCCGCAGGTGCAACTTGGCTCAAATTTAACTATGATCAAGTGGGGTATTACAGAGTAAACTATCAAGATGCAGAATGGCAAAGTCTAATTAATATTTATTCCAGTTTACCTATAACTGATAGAACTCATCTTCTTGAAGAAACATTTAGTATTGCTGAAACTGGTTTACTACCCTATACGTAAGTTCTACTAACTAGTGCGTTACTAAATAAATCACGAAAATTTTAAAATTCTGTTTGAAAACCTGTTCTTGCTATAGTATTAAATGTTATTTTTGTTATTAACTAGGCTTTATATTTTCAGCGTTCCTTTAGAATTATCCAGACAATTAACCAACGAAACCGATTATGCTCCTTGGACAGTCGCATCAACAAAGTTACAAGGTCTGATGTTGTACCTGAGGGAGTCTAGCCACAATGTAACATTTAGGGTAAATATCTTAAATAGTTTCAAAGTAATTTTTTCCTGGCTGTTGAACATAAACTAATTTTTACTTATTTTCTTACAGAATTACGTAAGAGGCATAGTATCAAATGCTTACAATAGACTTACGTGGAATGAAGGAGATACTGATAGCCATCTTACGAGGTAAGTTAAATAAAAACCAATGGGTATTTAAGCAACTATACTGCAAGAAGTGCTTGTTACACAATTCTGTGTAGCTTGTACTGTCTCTTTACTTCAATTTTTTATTTAACTTCTCTTTATTGAAAGGGTAACGACGTAAAATTTGTATTAAAAAATTAACAAAGGAGACTCTTTCTGTATTTTTTGCGCAATATTTAACACATTAGGTTATAAGGAACCAATTTGCTTTTTTTAATTGTAATTGTTTCTAGATTAACTCGAGTCGTAGTACTCACTCTAGCTTGTGCAGTAGAACATGAAGAATGTCTAGCACAAGCCCAGGAAAAGTTTAACACTTGGATCACGGTATCCACTAAGCCATTATCACAAGATTTAAGAGGCATTGTTTATAGATATGGTAAGTTGAATCTAAACCAAGGACAATTATAGTTTTTACGATAGACGCAAAAAAGAAACGCTAAATTTTTGGTAAAAGGTTTTTACGCTCGCTTGCTCGAGCGGATGTATGACTTTGTATGTCGGTCTGTTTAAAATTAAACATGAAATTTCCGAATTTGGCAAAAAATGTTATGACGAGAATGAACACTTTGTTAAAGACCAGTTCAGTGGATGTATTTAAAAAGAAACTATTCTGTTTACAAATATTTCTAGACATTTTAATAAACATACCTAAAAAACGTCAGCAAGAATATACATTTTAATGTTTTATTATTACCACTACAGAGAAAACACAACGCAGAAACAACAACACGATATGCAAGACATCCAATAAGAATAAAAGTTATTTAATTCTAGAAAACTAGTCATTAATGTGTTGTTAAATTCTAAAAAGGTATCAGTCGGATCGTTCGATTTCTCAATAATAAATATATATTAATTTTTGTTGTATAATTGCAGAATTGCTTGTTATGTGTGGATGTCATAAATTAAAAAATATTAATTTGAAAAAAATTAAATCATATTTATTATCGTGTATCCCATCAACAATAAATATATTATTAAATTCCAATTGTCCAAAGTAAGAATTTTCATATTTAAAATTTTATTATTATACAGCAAAAATAAATTGAATCATTATTACCACGAATTTCGCATATTTTACACAAAAATTATCCCAATTACTGTTACCATTGTTATAGCTTTGGTAATAGTGTTCGTTTATATAGCAGCGTGTGTACGTATTTTCTCTCGATGGACGCCCGCTCGAGTTTAGTTGGATCAATATAAGAATGAAAATTCGGTTTTCTTTAAAAGGAAAAAAACAACATAAAAAGTAGCCGAATAGGTTTAATTTTAACTAGCGGCCGCCTTTGATTTTTATAATGTTGTTGCCTTTTTGCTACTTTTTATGTTTCTTTTTCTTTTCAAAGGGCACCGAATTTTCATTTTAAAATTTCCAACTTAAGCGAGCGCCCAAATATTAAAAAAATTTAGCTTGTTTGTGTGCTATATGAAGACTATAATTATTGTCTTTGCCTAAACAGACACCGTGATTGTAGATTCATATTAATTTTTTTATTTTTGCTGCAATAGGTGATATGCTAAAAACGTCGGCATTTTTACATCTCCCTGTACATACATTTGTTAATAATATCAAATTTATTTTTTCAAGGATTAAAAATACCAAGGATAAATAATTAACAATAGCACCTGTCAAGTTTGACAGGGGGTAAAAAATCATTTGTCAAAAATAACATCTGTTAAATAGGTAAAATGACATTTGTCAAATATATTTTATCTCGATTTTAATAAATCATATGTCTTTGATATTTCTATTAAGACATAATAAATATAATTTTTTAAAAGGGTAACATTTTTTAGGTAGCAGATAACTCCTACAAATTGGTAAAGTCAAGACATCCAACTAATCTTTGTTTCAAATTTTAGTTTAAAAATGGTATCCTTTAAAAACTGTTGTACCGGTTGTCCAAATAAGAAAAGACGTCGGCTGTATCTTGGAAACTATTTATTGCAGAGCGTTGAGGAAAAATATTTTTAGTAAAAGTGGGCAAGAGAAATAGCTGGAAATTATTTTTAAGTTTCAAAAACTACCGCGAGATGGCGCAACCGCAACGGTTAATTAAAAAAAAATCTCTAAAATTAGCTGGTATTAGGTATAATTTTAATAACATCAGCAAAAACTCTAACAACTCAGTTTGGTTAAGGACTTTTTGTCGTATTTCCAATAGTAAGGGTGGGGGAAGATGATAAATAATGCAACTTTCAAATAGCTCTATCTTCCACATCTTTTATCGAAAGGGGTTTAAATGAGCACTCGTTTAAAAGAAAATTTAAAGCTCTTTTAAATGTCGTCCTTTTCGGTGTCAGCTAGTTTGTAGTTCACCAATTGGAGGGCGTTGTTTAAGGAACTCTCGGGTTTTCGAGCTTTTCCTCAAGAAAGTTAAATACGACGATATGACATTTTATTGTAGATTTAAAACAGGAAAATAATACTTATACTCTGGCTATAACCGCGTTTTGATATCTACATTAGTTTTCGAGTTATTTCAAGGCAACCTTGTTTTTTAAATGATAAATAATCCAAAATGGCTTTGTGACAGAGTAAAAAAAAATTACTATAAAGCAAAAGAAAAAATACTAGAAACTATTTTAAAGTTTGTATTGTATCCACTAGAGAACAGAATGAACAGTCGAAGACATAAAAATGCCGTGATTGGAGCATTAATTAACTCTAAATTAAATATTTGTCAAGAAGGCTTGGAAATAAAAACAGAAACAAAAAATTACATGACTTTTAAGTTAACAGTTGTCAGTTCCAATTCAATTTTTAAATAGGTGTGGCCTTAAATATCCAATCTGCATAAAAAATGAAAATTCCAAATAAAGTAGCATATAACATGCCAGCAGTTAATTTGAAAATTGGAGTAGAACTGACAACTGTCAACTTAAATAAGTCATGCCGTTTTCCAATCTTTTGTTACTGTTTTTATTTTCAAGCCTACTTCACTAATATTTTAATGAGAATTAATAAATGCTCCAATCATAGCATTTTTATGTTTTCGATGGTTCATCTATTGTTCTCTAGTGGATACAATACAAACTTTAAAATAGTTTTCAATATTTTTTTCTTTACAGTTTTTATTCTTTTACTTAGTCGCAAAGACTATTTTGATTAATTGTCAAAATTATTTCTTATAAAAAAACAGGTTACTTTGAAATATTAAAACGTGGTTTTTGCCAAACTGTATTTTTTTCTCTTTTAAACCTATAATAAGAAAATATATCGTCGTATTGAACTTTCTCGAAAAACCGAGTATTTCTCAAACAACGCATTTTAGTTGGTAAACTACAAACTAGCCGACAATAAGAAGAACGACATATTAAAGAGCTAAAAAATTCTTAAACGAGTACCCCAGATGTATTTTTCCCCACCTTTATTATTGGAAATACGAAAAAAAGTCTATAACCAAACTGATGCAGAATTGGTGAAAGTTTTTGCGGATGTTAATAAAAGTGTACTTACCTAATACTAGCTAGTCATAGACAAATATATAAA
>JAHBCN010005266.1:104113-116434 GCA_019359885.1 Listronotus oregonensis
AGCCGAAAATTTTCCCGTTTTTTTAAAATATCAATTTTGTGGTGGAATTTGTGTAAAATTTTTATATTTTTTTTATTTAAAAAATATTATATTACTATTTAAAAGAGACATGTTTCTACATGAAAAATTTGAATATAAAAGAAACCCATACGTGCTTTCCCATTTGCGGATAATTAGACGAAAAAATTTTTCCCAAAATAAAATCGTATAGTTACAAAAATACTGTGCTTAGCAGGCCTACAAAAACGTAACATTTATACTTTTTAAAAAATTTAAATAATATGTAAAAAAAAAAGGTGGTCCCCCCATTTAAAAAAATACTAATTTATCTTCAGTTTAATTTAAAAAAATTTCATTTCAGTTACATTCTCGTTAGGAAACAGGATGAATTGATTTTTTATTAATAAAAATTATTTTTTTTCAGTCTTAATATATTAAAAATAATTAAATTAAGTATCTAAGTTAAAAAATTATTATCAAATTGTTTTGTTGTAATTTATTTATTTGATTAACCGCCACCGCCTAAATACGGCCCTGTGGAAAATATGTTTATTTAACAAAAAAATATTAAGTGTTATACATCATTGTAATTGGGATTTTAACTGCTTCAAAAAAATGCAATAAACAATTGAGTGCCGCATTTAAAAAAATAAAGTTGATGATGGTCTAACGAAAACGAAACGTCGTACGGTAAATCTCTTAACGCTGTTTTATAGACCTTAAAAAGTGGTCATGAGAAAGTGTCTTTTGTTTTTCCATATCTCTTTAAATAACGTCAAAAAAAAAACTAAAAACGGTTTTTTCCGGATATCTCCGGAAGTACTCGGAATTTTACAACTTTCTACTCGGCATGTTATTAGGCACCTAAATGCGCAACTTTGCCATAATTTAACCGACTTCGTATCTCTTACGGTTTCCGAGATCCCCATGCATGCACTCGAATCTGTGGCACCCTGTATATAATAAAAGTCCACGTTAATTACTTTATTTTATAAATAGTAATTCCAAATTTTTTTCTAAAAATCTGGTTTGAAATTTTGTTTGGTGTTTTAGGAATGGTAAGCGCAAATGAGGCAACTTGGGATAAGTTATTAGAAGTTTACCTAAAAGAAAATGATGCTACCGAAAAATTAAAGTTAATTAATGGATTGGCTAGCATAAAAAATACTACAGTATTGGAAAGGTATACTTCTATGTTAATTATATTTTAGATTAGTGTATATTTTCATTTTTTATTTAAATCTGACCAATGCTGACAAGAAATTTATAAATTAAAAATATTTCTGATTGCATTGGGATTATCCAAATGTAATATGATGTGATAGAAAATCAAATTTTTTTTAATTCCTAGTAAATTATAGGGGGATTTTACTAATGAGAAAAAAAATAATAAGAGGAAAGAAAAATTATGGAAAAGTATAATATGTGGCTGTTGTCATTTTAGTCAATTTAGAGGTCTTTATGCCATAAAATATTCAGATATGTGCCATAAAATATTCAGATAAACGTTTAATTCAAAAATTAATGGCGACATTAGTTTAATAATTTCAGTATTTTATTTGCTAGCCACAGGTTGGACAAATGCCTGTAAAAACCAAAGAAACTTGTGCCCAGTGTGTACGTTTACTCTCGCAAATTAAACTGTTTTTTTTTTATTTTTTGACAGTTCACAAAGGATGGGGCCACCCACGGTACTAAAGTACCGTGGGTGTCTTAAGTATGGTGAAAGAGAGTTTGTTCACACTGGACCTAAATATTTAAAGACAGGAGGAGTCTGGACACTCTAGGGTTGAAGGAAAGAAGAAAGTGGGAAGTTCGGGGCCTCTACAGTTGAACTGTTAAAGGATGCATAGAAGTTGCACACTGTGTTGCTCTGTTGGGTGCTGCCAGAGAAGGAATTATACTGGCCAACTCCTCTGACCAGAAGCCGTGAAAATACCTATAGAAGAGCGACATATCTCCCACGGTTCCTCGGTGGGCAAGAGAAGAAACCTTTTTTCTGAGTGTGGGATCATTTATAAGACGAACAGCTCTTCTTTGAATAGAATTGAGAATGCTGAGAGTTGTAGAAGATGCCATTCCCCAGACATGAAACAATATTCTAAAGAGGGTCTGATTTGGGGTACATACAGAGTACACAGAAAGAAGAGAAATACTTTCTAGCTCGAAAGAGGAATCCAAGCTTTTTTAAAACTGCTAAGGCTATGAATGTAATGTGTTATTCTCAAAAGTAACGCCAATAACATAAAATGACTCTTCATTCTCCTTATAATTGGCTTGTGCTAACATAAGTCTGATGTTCGACGGCCCACCGATATTTATTTTTACAGCAACAATTACAACACCACGTGACGTCAAATTTAAATGTCTCTCTTCCTTTTTGATTTGAAATTAGAATCAGAAAAATAAATTTTAGGAAAACTTTGGTGTGTCCTTAATAAGATTAAAGATTCCGATCAAGAAACAATACAGATGAGGCTTACTATTCAGAGAGCATTCTATCGACTACCGACTACATAGCGTGGCTGTTACAACATAGAACCAAAGATAGGGAAGTGGGGTTAACACACTGGATACAAGTGACAGCAGGCATAGCCATCATCATAACATGTGACAGCAGCAGCAAACATCGTGACAGTGACATTAAATATAAGCGCGGAATTACTTTTGAATTGATATCTATATAGGCGCTTGGTTTTCAGCGCTCATGTTAGGTCTAAGATTTATTTGTAAAAACAGTTACCGGAAGCCGCAGGGTTTGTCGTCCGGTCGTCATTGGTGCGCTATTTCCAGATTTGTTTGTTGGAAACCATTTGCATAGACTGGAGGAGCTTAAATGTATATATTAGTATTTGTAAAAGACTTTAAAATGATTCGTTTTATAATGATTTTGTATCTTTTATTAAATCCACTTTTTTGTTTTAAGAGTACTTTTTATGGAGATGTTTTTTTATTATTTTAAGGTTGCTGGAACTAGCTAAAAACGAAACAGTTGTGAGAGGCCAAGACTATTTTACAGTTTTAGGATATATTTCTAGTAATCCTGCTGGAACTGACATTGTATGGGACTTCGTTAGGTATATAATTATATAATAATCATGCATTTATTTTTTTCTTTGCAAGATTACAAGTAATTAAGTTTTAATGATGGTGTTTATATTTTTTAGAAATAACTGGGAATACCTTGTAGATAGATTTACCCTAAACGATAGATATTTGGGTCAAATGATTCGTACGGTTACTGCCAGGTTTTCAACTCAGGCAAGACTGAATGAGGTAAGATATTAATACAATAAAATGTATTTAACATATTAATGTATTCTTGTTATTTAAGAATTAGGGACAAGCGATTTATATGGGGTGTATGTATAATATAAATTTCATAAAAATGGAAAATAAACTTACTTGAAAACATTGGCAACCCGTTATAAGATACATATGTTATTTCAAATTTATTGGTTATTGACGGACGGATGTATCACATAAATTATTTGATTATATTACTTAAAACAGATAAGAAACTAAAAAATTGTGTTTTGTTAACTGACATTGACTTCTGACATGACTTTTTTAAAAAATAGTTAATGGTAAAGGTACACGTGTAGGTACCTATAATATTTAAAAAAATATGTATAAAAAAAGTAAATAAAACTTTTAGCCATATAGATAGGTTTTTTATAGTTTATTTTGATTTCTGGGAGTATCAAATTAAAAGAAAAATTATTTGGCTTTTCTCCAGAATAAAGATATTTATATATTATTTTAAAAAATTATACTTTTTTTAGAGATTATTATGGAGAGCTAGTCTGCTCCCGCTATAATAGTAACAAAAATTATGAAAAGACATAAAAAGGTTTAATTCTTTATAAAATTGAATTGTTTTAAGTACTATAATAAAATAATATTTTTTATGAAATTATATAACAATAGAAAATATACTTACTTGAAAACATTGGCAACGCGTTATAAGATATATATGTTATTTCAAACTTATTGGTTATCGACGGACGGGTGTAGCACATAAATTATTTGATTATATTACTTAAAACAGATAAGAAACTAAAAAATTGTCTTTTATTAACTGACGTTGACTTCTGACATAACTTTTTAAAAAAAAAATAGTTACTGGTAAAGGTACACGTGTAGGTACCTTTAATATTTAAAAAAATATGTATAAAAAAGTAAATAAAACTTTTAGCCATATAGATATATTTTTATTTCTGGGAATATCAACTTAAAAGAAAAATTATTTGGCTTTTCTCCAGAATAAAGATTGTTATATATTATTTTAAAAAATTATATTTTTTTTCGCAATAATAGTAACAAAAAACATGAAAAGACATAAAAAGGTTTAATTCTTTATAAAATTGATTTGTTTTAAGTACTATAATAAAACAATAATTGTTTTATTATAGTACTTAAAACAAATCAATTTTATAATAAATTTCATGACACCTGACCTCAAAATAGGCAGATTTAGGCGAACTTAGTTATATCTGAAATTAACTTATTTAGCCGTTAAAAAAGATTGGTTTTGAAAAGGTGCTACTTGATTTTAATACTGCTTGGTATATGGCCAGGCACCATAAAGTAACCTTTTTAGTCGTATATTGATTATGATCAGTGAAGGTTTTTAATAATGACGTAACCAGAAAACATTCCTAATATTTTTCTATATTATCATTTTTATAACACAGATATTTTCATCAGTCGCCACACTGAGACCTCGGATTTATAGCACTCTGAAAGTCAATATTTAATTGATATTTTTGCCACTAACCATCCTTTTTTTCACAGATGAACGAATTCTTCGCAAAATACCCAGAAGCTGGCGCTGGCGCTTCCTCACGTTTGACAGCTCTAGAAACTGTTCAAAACAATATTAACTGGCTTGCGAAGTACAAGACTACTGTTGAGAATTGGATAGAAAGTCTAGTGTAGAGTTAAATTATTAAATAAGATTTATACAAAGTGATATGTGTTCAAAATTTTGTTATACTAATAAATATTTGTTTTTAATTAAATAAAACGTGCAGTATTTATTTCTTATATAAATATAAAACACAATAATCTTTCTAGCTACTTTTAACATTTAAAATGGAACTAACTACAAATTAAAAATAATAATTATAAAGTTAAATGGTTTTAAAGAATTCATTTTACAATTAAATCGAGAGAGAGGGGAAGTCTCTTTTACTAATATAAAAAAAATGATTTAAGACATGTTTTGAAAGTAAAACTTCCATTATAAGCATTATGCAAACCTAAAATGTGACCACAGTTGCCCCCACCACTTGTAGAAAAAGAAAACTTTAAAAACAGAAAAATATATCAAATTAAATTAATCGATAGATGAATAACTTTGGTCAAGAATTACGATTGAGACTCATTAATTTAATTTAATATTGTTTTTTTCTGTTTTAAAAGTTTTTTCTCGCATATACTTATATGCAACCTTTTGCATAATGCTGATGATGCAAGTCTTTATTTCTGAAGCATTTTCTAAATTTTTCGCTATGAAACTACTGAAACCGACTTGTTTAGTTTCTGTTTTACGTTGCTTACATTATTAAATTATAAAATTAAGATAGGTATCTTTTATATTGTTGTAACGGCCCTGTGGAAAAAGCCTTATAGATCCAAATAAAATACCATGTTTAATTGGAAGTTAAGATAAACTATTGTGTTTTTGAAACATCCATTCCGGATACTTACAGATTGACGAAAAAAATAATGGATGCATGTTTTTGGTACAGGTACAAAAGCAAAATTAAGTATGAGCAGTTCCAACTTATTGTTTTGCTAAAGAGATTACTGATGAATTTATAATGTTTTTTTTTTAGAATTTATCAGTTATGATAGAATTTCTATCTCGACAGTGTTTGATCCAGAGAGAACTACTAGGACCCTTATTGGAACCTAACATTTCCTATCAGACTTTTTCCACAGAGATCCATTTATTTAAGATATATTTTTTGGGTTACTTTCCAGACGGGAAGGTTATAGCCCAGGTCTTGGAGTAAAGACTCGTATACACATAGAGTCGGTTAACCCTTCCGAACTTACAGATCACTTGAAAAAGAAACACCCTTTAAATATCAAGTAACCTATTAACGTTTACATGACAGGTTGATTTCACCATTCCCAAGCTTTAGAAGAAACTTAGAGATGTGCTAAAATAAAACAACAAAATTATTTTAATTTGGCTTTAAAAAATTTGGGAGATTCTAAGTTTTTTTTATTACTTAGGAAATAATGGGGCAAATTACTTATTGTTTTTTGAAATAAAAAGGGTAGTGAGTTTATTAATTTTAGGCCACCCTGAATTTGCTTCAATGCTAAACAAATGTAACCAAGTATTTTTTAAATAAACATATATAGTTAAAAAAGCACTTTTATATTTTACGGGTTTTAAAAACATTTTGTTTGCTCAAATAATAAAAGTATTTCTGCTTATGCTGTTCTTATTATAAAATGCATGTTAACCTATTTTTGATTTGTCGAATTCTGTGTTTTAAATACATGTTTGTGGATATTTTTATCCAGTGGCGGCCAGGGGGCAGGGGGGCGACTGCCCCCCCGCCCCTCAGACCACGCCCCTGCGCCCAAACAAACCTACCGTATATAAAACAGGTATTATTTACAACATACTATGCTGTGCTTTAAACATTTTTTAGTTGCTGGTGTAATTTTTAGAAGTCATATTTTAAAATAATAATTGTCCACACTTTTTTGTTAATAATTTTTCTGTTCCACAGTGTCACCGGAGCGGGGCGGTTATTTTTCAAAAGCACTAACCCGCGGAAAAAGCCGCTGAGCGCGGCATCCGTTTGTGGCGGCTTTCTTTTTTGTGTTGGTAATGGATATATTCCAGAATTGTTTACTTTATTTTTTAATATTGCAAATCGGCAGATTTCAAACGTATGTTATTTATTTCGGTCTCATATTCTCCTCTTTGTGGTGTTATTTAGTCGTTTATTGTCTATGCAAGGGTAAACTTGTTAAGAGTAAAAATGGATAAAAAGAAAAAAAAGTCAGGTGCTGAGTTCAGGAAGGAATTTCGTGAAAAAAAAATGATGTTAGCGTAACACACAGCCAAAAATTACAAGATTTAAAAAAAAAAAACTTCTGGGTAAGAACATTTTTTTATATTGTCATTATTTTTCCTTTCTGGCCTAAAGTTTCAAATATAGATTTGTTTGTTTATTGTTGTGTTTTTTTTTTTAATAAAAATGTTTTAAGAAATAGAGCGCCCCTTTAAACGTTGGCTCCCCCCGCCCTGAAAGGTTGACTACGCCACTGCATTTGGCTAATGATCTGGGTGTTTTACCTATATGAGATTCATTACATTAACAAATAATTTTATAAATCGTTGTACAGGATTATCCAACGAGGACTAGACAGGCCGCTTTTTGGACTCTACCTGAATTTTTATAAAAAAAAACACTAATTGGCCATCTTATATATTTTTTCCGCCGAATCCAAAAATAATGATTAAAAGACAATTGGACAATAAATAAAATTTCTAGGAGTCATTTAAATGAAATGCGTCGTTTGCTATGTGGTTATCCGATTTCCCGTAAATGTTTAATCTAAAATAATATATTTTTATAGTCCAAACGGCGACCGTCGTAAAAGGGGATAAACCAGAATAAGTACCAAAATAGACTTTATTACTTTTTGGATATCAGACAAGTTATAAACCAACGGCCTGGCCTGTCGATCTGTAACTTGTTCAATTTTTGTTTTAATTTTTTTTCTGATTTTTTGTAAAATTAATGTATAAGACAATTTTTACTCTTCGAAAAAGTTTTGATCAGTAGAATATAAAAATTTAAGTATAGCACCCCTATACTTGACACAACAGTTTTCCAGACAACCCTTAAAATATTTATTGCAATGATACATTTTCTATATAAGGTATAAGAAAATTTTTTTATTCCTCTTTTAAATAAAATTGGTCTGGCACATTAATATTTGACCGAAATTTTGCCAGAATACCATTAAGAAAGTCAGTCACAATATGACATATTTGACAGAATAATAATTCAATGTGATTTATGTTAAAAAAAACTCGAACTTATAGATTTAAAGCTAGAGCCGAAAAATCATCGTCATCAGTAATATGGAGTTTCTCCCGTAAAACATGTTCATTTAGTATTGTTAATTATGTTCCCGCGCAGGCTGACAACCTATTGGATACAGGGGGTAGCGATAAGGGGTGAGAGTGCAAAATTTTTGGAAAAAAAATCGTCATCGAAAATATGCTTCCAAATTTTTCCAGGTGAAGGTCTTAAACCAACTAGTTGAAATCCCAATGGGCTGACAGCTAGGTGGATGCAAAAGGGGGTGCCAAAAAGGGTAAAAAGAGGAAAAATTTTGGAAAAAAATCGCCATCGATATGTCAGCCATTTTAACCACCTAAAGTTGAACCCCTAAGGTGCCTAATTCCAAAAGGGCTGACAGTTAGGTGAATACCGAATAAAACGGTGTTTTTTAATGGAATGTACAATGTTTAAGGGGGCGATTTTTGGGTCCATTTTAAAAAGAAAACTTTATATGAACGTATGTCCTAAATGTCCTAACTTTTGAGATACAAGGTGGTAAAATCTTTAAAAATAAATTATTTATTAATAATATCAGTAAAACCATTTTAGATATTTTAATCAAATTTGGCATACATGTACTATGTATCAAAAGATATTTTTTATTGTACTACATTTTTATTTCCACCAGTGGCGTTTGTACGGAATTTGACCTGCCTATTTTGGCAGATATTGATGCCACTGATTTCTCTTAAAATAAAAAATATTTTTGAAATTCCCAATCATTTTTAAGCAAAGTTGATTACTTGATTTTTTGTCAATTCGATGCTTGGTTTTCGCTTAAAAAAATAAAAACCATTTCTCGGTATGATCATAACAATATCGGTAAAAAATATCACCATGCAGAGAAATATCTAGATTTAATTTTTTTAGGTGAAAACCGTGCGTCGGACTAAAAAAAATCAAGAGATCAAATCTGCTCATAATTTTTTTAGTCCGACGCACAGTTTTCTTCAAGAAAAATAAAATCTAGATATTTCTCTGCATGGTGATATTGTTTACCGATATTGATTTGATCATACAGAGATATGGTTTTTATTTTTTTAAGCGAGACCGTGCATCGGATTAAAAAAAATCAAGTGATCAACTTTGCTTAGAAATGATTTGAGATTTTAAAAATATGTTTTATTTTAGGAAAAATCAGTGGCGTATTTTCAATATCTGCCAAAATAAGCAGGTCAAATTCCGTACGAACGCCACTAGTGAAAATAAAAAAAAATGTAGTACTCTCAAAAAGGCCTTTTAATACATAGTACATGTATGCCAAATTCTATTAAATTACCTAAAGTGGTATTACTGATATTAATAATAAATAATTTATTTTCGAAAACTTTACCGCACCCTGTATATCAAAAGTTAGAATGTTTAGGACATACGTTCATATAAAGATTTCTTCTTAAAATAGACCCAAAAATCGCCCCCTTAGATATTGACATTCAATTAAAAAACACCATGTAGAAAGTAAGCATTCGGTATAATTTGAACCCGTTTTACTGCCCTCGGTATCCACCTAACTGTCAGCTCTTTTGGATTTAGACACCTTAGGGGTTCAACTTTAAGTGGTCAAAATGGCTGACATATTATCGATGACGATTTTTTTCCAAAATTTTTTTATAGCACTAGATTTCCCCGGGGGCGCTCGGGGGTTCCCCTGTGGTGTTGTCTGGGGAGGGGGTTGCAGCGTCCATGAAAATATAAATAATAATATAATATAAAATGTACTTAAATAAATAAAAACAGTAAATCAATAATATTTCTGCTTTCAATGGAAAACAGAACAGTCTCTTATTGATAAAGCAATTATTTGTCAACAAGAAACTATAAATGATTTTGTTTTTTTTTTTAAGTTTTTAAATTTTTTTCGAATTTTCTGCTATAAATATTGTCATGTTTTGTTTTTTATGGAAATATATTTTGATTTTATAAAAAAAATAAAAAATATGTTTTGACTTTTAAAAAAAAATAAAAATGCCTGTAAAAGTTATATAATTGTTGGTTAATTTGGTACACTTTAAAAAATAACCCTAACCACAACTAACCACAACATTGTCCAATGCCAGAATTGAATTCGACATCCCCGAAAACCCCCGAGTAACGGTTTTAAAGCGATTTTCACGGACTATGCAACTTCCGCCCCAGAATGACCCCCAGACAAACCCACAGATAGACCCCCGAGCACCCCCGGGTAATTCTAATGACAGAATCGAGTTCGGCATCCCCGAAAACCCCCGAGTAACCAGTTTGGAGCGATTTTCAGGAAAGCTGCCATTTCTCCCCCAATTCACCCCCCAAACACCCCCACAGAGCCACCCCGAGCACCTTCGGGTAATTCTAATGCCAGAATCGAGTTCGGCATCCCCGAAAACCCTCGAGTAACAAGTTTGGAGCGATTTTCAGGCATGTTGCCATTTCCCCCCCAATTCACCCCCGGACACACCCGGGTAATTCTAATGCCAGAATTAAATTCGGCATCCCCGAAAACCCCCGAGAAAAACGACCGAGCGTTTTTTTCCGAGTTTGCAGTCGTTCCTATAATGGTGCAAGTAATGATGCAATTGGAAAATGCATTTTTCGGCCCAGAAGGCATTTTTTTAAAAATGCATGAACCAAACTTATTCCTAGAGTCGTTTTCTGGGACCTTCCTGAACACAATGCAGAAAACCGCATCTCGATATCTGCTGGCTCAAAATAGTTCCGCTATACTTAATTTTTTATATTCTACTGATCAAAACTTCTTCGAATAGCAAATCATTATTATCTTGTGTCTTAAACATTAATTTTACCAAAAATTCGAAAACAAATTATTCAACAAAAAAATGGTCCAGTATTAGTGTACCAGGCCAATTCTATTTAAAAGAGGGATTTTTTCTTGTACCTCATATAGAAAATTTATCATTACAATAAATATTTTGAGAGTAGTCTAGCACAGCGTTTCTCAACCTTTTTTGACCCGCGGACCAGTAAAATTTGTAAAAAAAATTCGCGGACCAGTGATATTTTTATTTCGTAATTTTATAAATTAAAATTTAGTTATTACTGTTTTTTTTTAATAAGTAATTTTTTTTGCGGATAGAAGAAGTTGTCCGCGGACCAGTAAAATTTCTCCGCGGACCACTGGTGGTCCGCCGGACCAGCGGTTGAAGATAGCTGGTCTAGCAAACAGTTGTGTCAAGAATGGGGGTGCTAGATTTAAATTTTTATAATCTACTGATAAAAACTCAAATAGTAAAACATTGTACTTATATTTTATGCAATAATTTTACAAAAAATTAAAAAAATAATATATCAAAAAAAAGCAAGTATTAATGTGGTTTATTACTTGTCTAATGTCTAAAAAGTAATATAGTCTATTTTTTTACTTATTCTGGTTCCCCCCTTTTACGACATCGCCGCTTGGACTATTTAATTAAAAACGTCTATTTCCTATACGTTTAAATCAAGAAAAGGTAAAAGACTCTGCTAGAAACAGTTTGTGATATCTCCCTTAAGATTTTTAATAATAATTTCACCCATTTAAAATGTTAAAAATTAAAATTTGCCATCGGATAAAAAAAAGAATGAAATGGCTAAAAAATCGATAATTTTAGGAATCTGCCAACGACTGTGACATTGTTTCATTCCAGTAATTGTATTATGGTCGGTTGCACCAACAATTTTAAGGAACCCTTAGCACAAAATATTCTTTAAAATGGCCAAACAAGCAATGTGATTGGCCACACTGGAGATTTAAGAGAATACTTAACGCCAAATAATGTATCTTAAAATTGTTGGTGCAACCGGCCATTACCAAATATCATTCGTGCTGAGATATTGAGCCAGATTTTTTCTGCCTGGTTTCCAATACTTGCTTTTAAAAATTTAACTCAACCAAATCAAGTATCGTTAAATTTCTAAAAGCAAGTACCATTCGAAACAAGGCAAAAAAAACCGGCCAAATATAAACACTGGTACTATTGCAAAATTAGATTTAAAATTGTCTATAAAAATATTTCCATATTAAGTTAAACCCGTGTAAGAAATATGTTTTTTCACATAATATAAGTAATTCAAGAAGAGACTTTATGTTTAGCTTGGTTCGTTCAGCTAAGTTTTTTTTTATCTTTGGACAGTCCACGAAGGCTGAGGCCTAAGTAGTAACGTACCGTGGGTGTCTTAAGTGTGGTGAGAGGGAGTTTGTTCACACGGGACTTATACCGGGTGACAACGAAATCACTAC